>CAIGRF010294196.1:9939-23241 GCA_903798235.1 Fraxinus ornus | reverse complement strand
TTTACTAATTCAAAGTAAATATAATCCATGTCCGTTAATTAGATTTATTATGGTAATTTATTTTATAACCTCAAAAACTAACAATTAATATATCCAAAATAATTTGCTTTATTCACATTAAAATTGTTTGTGATCATAATCTTGTTGGATGTTATGATTTTTTAATGAAAATGATGAAGTAAACTATTAAACACTTAGAATTGACAATTGGCTAGTATCCCACATTGGAAGATTACTACAACAATGGAAGGAGAGTTTCCTTTAAAAAGGAGCTAGTATCCCACATTGGAAGATTACTAAAACATTGAAAGAAAAATCTTCTTTAAAAAGGAGTCAAAGGTGTCACTTGTATAAAAAAGTTATTTTGGTCTTCTATTGAATTAGGTGGCCCATCAAGATAGTTAAATTTTTTTTTTTGTAAAAATAAATAAATTATATTAACAGAATAAACCGGAAAAATCGTGGCCGATTTTTCGGTTATTGGTTAAACCGGCCGGGTGGATGGTTTTTTAGCTAGTTTTCCATTTTCCGGTTAATCTACAAGTGTCGGACCGGATTAGGGGCCGGTTCACGATTTTTCCAGTTGAATCGATCGGTCCGATTTTTACAACATTGCTCACCACATTTATCATATCCCATTATGTGTTACTCACTTTTTGAGAACACATATCTCATCTCATCGCACAACATGCTCACTAGACTAATCATTCAACACATGTCTAACTTGTAGATCTCTATAGATCATAAGTTCTTGGGATAATCCTCTATCACCACACCACTTCTCCCAACTTAAGTGGATAATGGGTCTCCACCTAACATAAGTGACAAAAGTGCCCCTTTCACACTCCACCTGATCAGAGTTTCTTCACAGATAAATGATTTCAACATTTAATCACCTATCCACTCGTGATCCAAATCTCACGCTCTACATCCCCGATAAAAACCACTAATGTACCTCCTAGGCATCGATACTCTATCTCACCAAAAGACATACAACACACTGCTAATACATGTTAACCTATTATGCATGCAAACTATTACACCAAGTAATTAAATTGCTCTCAAATTCATGTAAATGCACATCAAACACATTGAAATGCACATACAACCATGCTACAGAATTAAACAATCACACACATGCAGAAATGATTACAAATGGATGCACATTTAATAAATACATTTACTTTCAATAAACCTCACTAGGGTCATCACTCAACCCTATAGCCACATTCGCCTCGTCTCTCATCTTGCCCTTCTGCTTATCCTTCTTTTTGGGACAGTCTCTAATAAAGTGCCCAACCTTACCACAACTGTAACATCATCTACCACTAGACTTATCCCATCTCTTACCCTTCTTCTTATCATCCCCATCACCCGAGTCACTACTCGAATCTCCAATGTCTTGAGCTCTACTCAAACTCATCTGCTTAAACTTTATTCTACTCCTCATCATATGCAACTCACCAGTACTCCTGTTTTCTTATACAGCCATAATCACCATTTCCTTACTCCTAAGGGAATCNGGTGTTAAAATATTTTTACCATATTTAATTACATTCTTAACCTCTCTATATGAATCATGTATAAAATTAAGCAAAATAATGGTCTTATACATTTCAGAATCTCTTTCATCAAAACTTACGATATCTTGAACAAGTTTGTTGAAAATATCTAAATTGTCATCAAGATCTTTTGAAGGATCCATTTTAAGACTGAAAAATCTTTTAAGTAAGTACAACTTATTAGGAGTAGACTTAAGCAAATATAAGTCCTCCAACTTTTGCCAAAGTTCCTTTGTAGAATCAAACTTTCCAACATTTCTCAAAATAATGTCAGATAAGTGTAAAATAATTGAAGTGTAAGTAATTTCATCATATTCTTCTTTTTGTGCTTCTGTTAAATTTGCAGAAAATCTTCCATTTATGGCACTAGAAATTTTTTGTTGAACCAAAATCCCCTTCATCTTTTGTTGTCAAATTACAAAGTCTCATTTCCCATTGAAAATTCCAACCTTGAAATGTGAAGACATTTTGAAAAATAAAACAACCAAAGTGTACAAATATGTCACACAAAATAATACTAAGGCTGTAGTATACACCGTTCTAGATTTTCAGGGTTTCGTGAGACTCAAGATCTCAGATCAAAGGAATGTCAAAACGGGTTAAGTTTAGGTATCAACGAAAAATTCAAATTTTCACGCAATACTGATAATTAAATACAAAAGCAATTATCAACTTGCATTTAAATTCAACACTTCAAATATGACAAATAATTCTTAAATTTCTAGCACAAGCAATGGTTACCCCAATCCTATTGTCACCTCACACGATGATGCACAAATGTTGAAATTCAAATTTGTGAGAAGTTATTATACCGATTGGACTAATTCTAGTTCGTAAATAATGAGAGACACGAATTTATCACTTTAGGGTCACCACTATTCACCCTAAAACTTTCAGGAATTGTAGTAACCAATTGAACATCGAACTGAATCACAAATGTGCAGGGTAAAATCGTCCAGTTTTCACCGTATAACCTGAAATAGAAAACTAACAACACCAAAATACTAAGAAAAATGTCAGGAACAAACTTCCTGAAGACATCGTCCCTAAGAAACGCTCCACACGCCCTCATGTGCGATTGCCGGAGTTCCACGCGCTGGCTGCCACGCGCTGCCACCACTGCAACTGCCGTTGACCTAGGTATGCCTTGGTCTGCAGATCAAGATTCTGGCTTCCGTTTCCCCAATGGACTTCTGGATTGCCCAGAAATCAAGCTTACATGTATGATTTTTGGAAAATTTTTTGGACTGTTTGTTCCATCCGATTTCTGCTTCATTTCTAGGAGTTTTCAAGTCAGTTTTTCTCCAGAAATCCACCACCAATGTGGCTTTGATACCAATTGTAGTAGAATGGACCTTCGATTTGGTGGAATTCAGGTTCAGTTCAACTTACCAATATCAAACACAATCAAACAATTACTCCAACCTACAACTAATATTATAACTCTTTGGTTGCCACCTCTAATATACCCACAAAGAACACAAGATGGTGGTATTTGCAAAAACAGGGGCCACAAAGGCAGAGAGAAGGCAAGGCACGATGGAGGAAAAGAAAGCAGCCACAAGTTCTCTCTTCAACACATTCACAAACAACACACGTTTCCACACTACAAAATGGGCATATTTATAGGTTAGGTTATATCATCAATTGGGCCAAGAAACAAAGTAATGAGCCAACACATTAAAAGGACCATCCAAAAGTTATAGTGGCCATGAAGAACATTAACTAATTATGTTGCTTCCAATGGCCCGAGTTGTTTTCGGATTGAGCCTATAAATTGATTGTGTTGATAGTTATTTCACTCATTGACTGAGACCTATGAAATATAATCCAAAAACTGTTTAACATCATTGTACGGGATATATTGGGTATCAAAAAACCCAACACAACTATATACGTTAGAAGCAACTCGACTCATCTTGACATCTCTGTCTCGTTACATATTCAGTTCCCCAATTGTTTATTTGTTACCACTAATGACACTGTAAGTATTTTAATTGATAGATAGATTGAAATTAGTGATAAATAAGTAGACATATTTGAAAAATTCATGAAAGATATAAATAAAAATTGATTTTACTGTTTATAATAAGTTTATGAACATTAGACAGAAGACTCAACGTGCCAGTGAGGTCTCATTGCAATCCAGCAAAACATTAACCAAATTTAGAAATAAAGAATACGAAATATCCTACCCTACTTTCTGAAATTGGAGTTTTAATCCTTCTGACAAATTTCATGTGAATGTGGGGTTTTTTCTTGTTTTCTAACGCAATAAAGTGAGTGTTTTTTCAAGGCAAAAGCCATTACTTTTCACTCCAGGCATCCATGTACAGATTCATGAACCTAACCTCACTCCAATCTCTTTCGCATGACTCTCCATTTATGGCTACACAAAATTATCTTCTCAACACCAAACTAACCAACACCAAAGTGTAATGTGTTTGAACGTTAAATAGATGCATTCCAATGCGTTTCTTGCCTGCATTAAATTTGTGCAATTATATATATATATATATCACACACACACACACACACACAAAATTCCCAGTTAAAAAGGTACAAAAATAACCCAATTGTCTTATTTTAATGCAAAAATTCGGCAGCTATATAAAATATTTGATTTGTCATAAATATAAATTAGATAACACTTGTCAAAATATAAAATAATAATTCGTAGAAGATGTAATGGTGAATGATGGATCTTTTATCACAATTATTCACATGATATTGAATTAAATACAAAAGAGGTGCGCACATGAATTTCAAGACTAGATCTTCCTCTTCTTTGATAAACTAAATTGTTAAATGTTATCTAGCTCAGTAATAGAGCGATCGTATGTTAACCGATTAGTCGTAGGTTCGAATCCTACTTGGGGAGAATGGATTAAAACCTCAAATTCAAACTAATTCCTCTTTTTTTTCCGATCCAATTCCTCCACCTCTCTCTCCGAGACAATACCCAAATCGTTATGCCTCTTGTGTAGGTCGAAACTTCCGGACAAGGAATTTCACACCTCATCGATTGAGAAGAATTTTTTTCACAGGTAAAGCTCTTGTTCTTTTTGTAGATCTAAGATAGATGGGTGTGGTGGTCTACGTATCGGAATTGATCATATTCGAGATTATGCAAACGTTGTAATAGTTGTGAATCGTAACCTTGGTACGAAGTTGGAACTACGAGTCATAACTTAAACGACAGGAAATTTCAATGCCTTAGGACGAGAAAATATAATTATTACTCATAAAGTGAGTCTAAACTCGTATAGTGTACCGAACTTGATCATCTGATTACAATTACATATAACTAAATGTGTTTTCAAACAAATATTGTAAGAGCATCTCCAAAAAACTCTTTAAACATGAGATGCTCTTTATTTTAAAGAGTCAACATCTAAAATCATGCTCCAAGAGACTCTTTAAATTAACATTTTAATTTAGAAAGTGGGTTTGACTCTCCAAATTTGGAGAGCCAAACCCACTCTCTATAATTAAATGCATTAAAAAAGCTTCAATTTTCAATGTAGGAAAACAATAAAATAATCTAAAGAAAAGCTAGTTAAAATAAAATATAAAGAAAAATAATAAATATTTCTTGAGAGTGTTAAAATTAAGTGTTAAATATAAAGAGTTTATTGGAGTACTTCAAAATTTTAACTCTCTAAATTTATAGATGCTCTCCAAATAATAGAATATTCTCTTTAAAAATAGAGAGTCTTTTGGAGATGATCTAACACAACTGAGTGTACCCCGCGAGTGACTTTTATGTAGGTGTATATTACTTTATAATATCTTGGTCGGTAAGAATTGCATTATAATCCCCCCACCCCTCCCCTCAAAAGGGAAGAAATAATTGTGGTAGTACTATAATATATGTTGGTCACAAGAGGAAACTTTCCTATTTATACCCTTGCACTGACAGCCCCTTCACTTGTAGGGTTAAACCTTTAAATCTTTAAGGTCTTCTCTCTCACTATCGATATCTATCTTCTCTCTTCATGGATTATAATAACCTAATGAAATTATCATCACAAAACCAAATTGAAATGCTGCCATGGACAATGCAGCACAATAGGTTTCCTCGATTTTCCTATCCTGACTATGAAGACCTATCTGAATCATCAGATTTTGGTTTCTCCGGTCGAACCGTGGAAGCCGCACCAGCACCAGCACTTCCACCACCACATTTTTCCGGGCCAAATTATGCTATTTGGAACACAGACTTATCCTGCAACACAAATCCATTACAGAAAAGAAACTCCATCGAAGACATGAGAGAAATGATCTTTCGTGTAGCAATGATGCAGCCAATTCACATCGATCCAGTTTCGGTGAAACTACCCAAGAGGAAGAACGCGAAAATCTCAAAGGATCCGCAGAGTGTGGCGGCCCGCCACCGCCGGGAAAGAATAAGCGAGAGGATTAGAATTCTGCAGAGACTTGTGCCTGGAGGAACAAAAATGGACACAGCTTCTATGTTGGATGAGGCTGTTCATTACCTTAAATTTCTCAAAAAACAAGTGCAAACATTGGAACAAGCAGCAAGTAATAGGCCAATGGGGGATGCCAATTATTCAAGCTTAATGAAAACATGGCAGCCTGTTCAAATGGTGGGATATGTGCCAATGCTAAGCTGAAATGCACCAAAATAAGTCAAAAAAAGTGGCGTATTTTCAGCTTTTCTTCCGAATTTCTATGTTGGCATTTTCCTTTGAGGGGATTGGTAAAGCTTTTTCTTAAATACATTTTTCTGCTTATTTTATTGGGATTTTCAGTATATGCAATTTTTGTTAACAAATTTATGGAATTGCATAAAATTATTAATTTCCCTCAATTTCACTAAATATACTAAACTTGTATATTTATGCAACATTTTCTATCAATATGTGACTCCTCAATATTTTTTATTTTTTATTTTTTTAGCATTGTTGGGAAATGATTTATTCGCCATTTAGGCCAACATATGTAATAAATTGTGTATAAATGTTATCTTAAAGTTAAGCAAAAAATTAAAATGATATAATAAAAAATTAAGTATTTGGGCTTTTGGCATCTAAATAAAATATGGACCGTGTTATATGTGTAGAGACCATATTCCTTTATAATTGTATTTAATGATGAGCAAAATACATATGAGAACTATATATATGGTTATGATATCCAATTCATATATAATTCTCATTCTTTGTGTCATCCCAGCAACATAAAAATTTCGGGAGAAATCATATTGAAGATGAAGATCAAAAACACATAATCAAGAATCAAGAATACAATCAAGAATAAGAATTGGAGCAATCAAATTGAAGAATAAAAAACCAAGATTTAAAGATCAAGAAGTCAATATTCATTATTCAAAATACAAATCAATGGATCAATGTATGTTCCGCATTAATTATTTTTCTTGGTGATTTGATATGAAAATTTGGCAATTCATAATATTTTATAAAGTTTAAATTTCATAAAAAAATAACAAATGATATCAAAGCCAATCAATGTTAAAACACTGAGATTAAATGAAGAATTTTATGGTTGAAATTCATAATTAGGTTTTCAAAAACTTAGGTTGTGAATTTTAAATCCTATATATCAAAAATATGGAATTTTTGGGATTTTTCCAACATTACAACAAAGTCGTGTACCGCAGTGTTGCGTGCCCAAATGCAACGCTAAAGCGCTTCGTTATGGCTTGCAGCAGCGCCTATTTACTTTTTTTTTTTAAGTTCAAAAAAAAAAAAAAAACTAGGAATTAAAAATTAAAATTCAAATCTTGGTATTAAAAACTTCTTTTCGATTACTAATTCTCCTAAATAAATTAATTGATGCAACATATTACAAAAATAACATCTCTTGTCTAGATTAATTTATTGGAATATTAGAAAGGTTGTGTGTACATAATTCATGCGAATATTCACCGGTCCAAAGGAAGGTAAACATTTGGTCGAACTACACGCACACATGTGGTAATAAATATGTGAAAATTGTAAATGTTATTTTTATATGAACAATAAATCAGTCCAAATATATGTTTATTGTTTGACATAATTTATTGTCAATAGTTGATTATTATACCAAGAGTACGACTTACAAGTTGGTACTCTGTTTAAAGACTAAATATTAATGTTGTGATAAGTCTCTTTTAATGAGGTTTACCATTATTTGAATCAATTAATTGTTTAATATGAATTCTAATGTGAACATATATATTTGGCTTTGTTCTTTATTCAGTTAACTCTTATATTTCTACAATATCTGCAAACAACAACTCTATTTCCGTGCTAAATGGAACCAACTTTAAGGATTGAAAAAAAAACATTCAAATCGTTTTTGGCTGCATGGACTTATACTTTGTATTCAGTACTGAACAACCCGCTACACTTACCGATAAAAGTTTCCGCTAATAAAAAAATAGGACTTTGATAAGTGGGATTGTTTGAACCGCATGAGTTTTATGATCGTGAAACTTGGTATTTTAGAATCATTCAGGGGTGATGTGTTCGATAAGATAACTACTGTCAATGAATTTTTTGATGAAATTGAAAAACGTTTTGCAAAAAACGATAAAGCTGGAACTGGTAAGCTTTTGGCGAACTTAGTTTCACTAAGGCATAAAAGTAAAGGAGATATTCGAGAGTACATCATGTAGATGTCTTATATTGTATCAAAACTGAAGGCACTAAAGCTTGAGCTATTTAGGGCCTGTTTGGGTCGGATTAAAATCTGATTTTAATCTAAGTCAAAGTCAAACAATCAATTTCAACCACATCTTTCATGGGTCCTGCATTTTTTCAACCACACATTTCAAAAACTTTTATCACATTCTACAAAAATATGATTTTAATCCATACCAAACACCCTCTTAATGATTTGGTCGAGCATTTTTTTTTTATTTCTTTTCCTACACAATACAATCAATTCAAGGTTAGTTACAAATGTCAAAAGGAGAAGTAGACTCTAAATGAGCTCATTTCATACTGCATGAAAGA
This sequence comes from Fraxinus ornus, assembly GCA_903798235.1. Lineage (NCBI taxonomy): Eukaryota > Viridiplantae > Streptophyta > Magnoliopsida > Lamiales > Oleaceae > Fraxinus > Fraxinus ornus. Next base: position 14,696 of record CAIGRF010294196.1, on the reverse strand, counting down.
AAAAGAAAGGCCGAAGCAAGATATGACTGAAAGTGCTCACTTGGCTAGTACCTCTAAGGACAAGTTCAAGAAAAAAAGAATAAGGAAGCAACACCCGAACTAGCTCAAAAGAAACATAAAAAACCTGAAAATGATTAATCATCTGGCTATTACTTATGTGGAATCCTGGGACACTTGAAAAGGGATTGTACCAAATACCACGTTGACGTGTAAAGAAAGGCACGTTTCTCACTTTGGTTTGTTCTGAGGTTAATTTATTTTCAGTACCTCTTGGAGGATTGATTCTTGTGCCACTACTCATTTAAGTGTATCTATGCAGGGTCACCTGAACAGTTGAATACCAAATGATGCTGAAAGATTCATCTATGTGGGTGACGACAAATCAGTTAAAGTAGATGCTATAGGAGATTTTAGATTAATATTAAAGTCTGATTTTTATTTTGATTTGAAATAGACCTTTGTAGTACTGTCTTTTAGATGGAATTTGGTTTCTATTTTGTTTTGGACAAATTTGGTTATTCTTATTCATTTGGAAATAATAAATTTAGTCTTTTCTTGATTCAAATCTTATGGGTACCAGTTCTTTATCTATATATGATAATCTATACTTGCTTAATTCGATTGCCTCTTAAAAAATATTGCATCTGAATTCATGAGATATTAAACGTAAATTAACCAATAAGAATTCCGCTTCAATATGGTACAAGTGTTTAGGTCACATTTATAAAAAGATAATCGAAAAACTTGTGTTAGAAGGAATTCTTGATACCCTTGATTTTTCAAACTTAAGTGTTTATGTAAATAGTACTACGAGGAAACAAACAAACATAATGAGATTAGGTGCCATAGGATTTCGAATGTCTTGGAACTAATTCATACGAAAATCTGTGGGCCATTCCCTTAAGCTTCTTGGAATTATCAAAAGTCATTTATTATGTTCATAGACGATTATTCCCCATTATGGTTACCTGTATCTCATTTATGAGAAAATGTCTAGGGTCTTTTGCTAAATTCTTAGAGGACTGAAATCTTCACAAAGTACACCATGTCATGTTCTCTTAGCATGAATGATATTGCTAAAAGACGAAGCAAAATACTTATGGAAATGGTAATGACTATCATTAGTTATTCCACCTTACCAGTATCTCTTTGGGGAGAAGCATTAAAAATTATAGTTTATATTCTCAATAGAGTTCCAAACAATGCGACTGTAAAAACCCTAATGAACTTTGAACAGACAAAAAGCCCAGTTTGAAGCACTTACACATTTATGGTTATCCAGTTGAGGCAAAGCCTTATAGGCAATCGGAAAAGAAACTGGATTCCAGAATTGCCAGTTACTATTTATTGGATACTCTGAGAGGTCAACGTGTTACAAATTTTATGATCCCACTACCAAATCAACTTTCGAAATGGAAAATGCCCGGTTCTTTGAGGATGTGGAGTTTGAGGTGGAGATAAAGTTATAGCTTTTGTCTTTGAAGAGGAATATATAAATATCCTTCCTATTGTAAATGACAATGAGCATGACTAGAGATAAATTCTTGCTCCAGATCTTGTTCAAGAAGCAATTATGGATGAAGAAAATATTCCAAAACCCCTATAAACAATTAAGAGATCGTTTTAGAAGATCAAACTCAACAACTTCAAGAACAAATGCCATTAAGGGGATCAACTAGAGAAATGAGAAATGCAATTCAGAACGACTTTATAGTATTTCTCCAACAACATGAGGATATCATTTGATTGATGGAAGAAGATCCTAGCAACTTTCATCAAGCAATACAAATGAATAATTCTCAAAAGTGGATTGATGCCATGAATGAGGAAATAAAATCCATGAAAGACTGACGTTTGGGAACTTGTCCCATTGCATGAATGTACGAAACCCATTGGTTGCAAATAAATTTTTAAAATCAAGAGGGACTCGAATGGTAATACGGAAGATATAAGGCTTGTCTTGTTGGAAAGGGCTTTACTCAAAGGAAAGTCATCGATTACAATGGTACTTTCTCTCCAATTTCAACGAAAGACCCTTTTATGATTATAATGACACTTGTCGCAATTTTTGATCTTGATATATATCAGACGGATGTAAAGAACACATTTCGTAATGATGATGTTGATGAGACGATATATATGGTACAACTATAAAATTTTGTGTTAGGAGACCTACAAAAAATGGTTTGCAAATTAAAAAAATCCATCTATGAGCTTAAGCACACTTCCTGTCAATGGCATTACAAATTTCGTCAAATAATCATCTAGAGAAGTTGAGCTTCGAGGCGCCTAGCTTAGTGAATGGTGGTGGTGGTGGTTTACAAGTTTTGGCTGTGGTTTTTGTTGGTGGAAATGGTGATGGATCTAGTGGTGGTGGTGGATTAGGCGGTGGAGGTGGATTTTGCTGGATCGACGATAGATCTAGTGGGGCGGATCAGACGGTGGTGGTGGCTTTGTTGGATCTGGAAGTGGCAGTGGTTTTTGTTGATACAAGCAATTGTGGTGGTTATTGTTGATACATGCGATAGAGGTGGTGGGGCCTTGTGGAAGATTTTGGGATTTTTTTTTGTGGGGTTGTAGGTGAGGAGCGGTAGGCTACTCGTGGTGGTGGTGGGGTGGGGTTGAGTTGGGAATTGAGAGTGTTTATGACAAATTATTTGATTGATTTTAACCATAAATTGGTCAATATGTGACCAATAAATAATTTGTGATCAATTATATGGTTGATTGTGACCAATAAATTAGTTAATTTGTAATTAGTAAATAATATGTGACCTAAAAAATGTGATTGTGACTCACAATTTACAAAGTTTTGATTGAGAAATTGCTTGTGACTGTTAAATAAGTTGTAACTTATAAAAATTGTGATTTTGATCTGTTACCAAGAATAATTTGTGATCTATAAAATTTTTCATCTGTGGCCCAGAAGTAATTTGTAACCAATTAATTCAATAATTTGTGGCCAAATTGTTTAGATTTGTGACCTTAATATATTTAATAAATAAAATATTTTTTAATTAAGATTTTCATAAATAAAATTTAAACATTATTTCATTCTGTAGCGATCTGAATTTTAAAATGCAAATTTCATAACTTAAGTTGTGTCGCTACGACATTCATGTCAAATTTTAGAATTTATTTTATGTCCGTCGAGTTGTCTAGCAAAACATTTAATATAAGAATTCAAAATGATTTTTAATCTTAAAGATTCAGTATTTCTTTATCGGGTCGAATTTTACACCCAACATCTATTTTAAATTACTCTTGGTCTAATATTCCTCTTTGGTCCAAGTTTAAGTCCATTATCAGCCCAAATCAGTTGTCCAAATCTTGAAGCATAGGGTTGTAGGCTCAACAGTGTCAAAACCTTAAAAAAAAAAAAATCAATCAATTACACCTCCAAAAACTCACTCACGGCTGCGCAAAAACTTCACAAGAAAACTGGGCATTTCAAGGTAAATCCCTCAACGTTTGAACACTTATTGTTCTTTGATTTTCATCATCATCATCATCCTCTAATCCACATTAACACTGCACCAGTTCTTTCAATTTCTAGCGGCACACTCCTAAACCAAAAATGCATTCTTGACAAATTTGTGCTGGTAACTCTTTCGAAATAAATCTTCAGTTTTCTTTGGAATTATATAATCTCTGTTCCTTCTCAATATATATTAATAAATGGGAAAAAAAATGAATGAAATGAAGAAAATGAAATTTTTGAGTTTAATGCCACGAGTCGAGTTTTGCAGTAACCTGCAACTCCAATCCTTGCTCTCCATATCTTGCTATTCTTGTGACTGAAATTTCTGGGCAAGAAGAACACTCGAAAAATTCGAAATTACCTGCAACTTTTCTTGCCAAACGGAACACAACCCAACCTCTATTTTCCCTCTCTCGCCTAGAACACTATCGCACGAGCCACCATTGCCCTTGAACTTCCTCCTCCGGCCTCAATTTTAGTTAGAAATCATTAAAAAAAAAAAAAATCCCATTTTGGACCCAAATTGATTTCGAAACCAGCAACTCTGTGACATGAAAATGGAATTTGGAGTGGGGGGTTGGTTTTAAATATTAAAAATTAATTTTAAAATCCTAAAGTTTGGCCAAAAGTTTAAGTTAGTCCCCTATTTGATTTTTACTCTTTCTTCATCCCTAAAATTTGATTATTCTTCAAATTAAATATAAATTACTTTCTAATTTTATCATATTGGCCCTAAATATTCTAATATTGATAATTAGACCCTAAACATTTAAAGAATTATAAAATTACTCATTTCTTTACTTTCAAAACTTTAATCAAGTCCCTAAAAGTTTTAATGTTTTAATTATGACTTAGTATCCTAAATTATATTAATTTTGTTATTGCTAGATGAGGTCGTGGGAAAAGTTTAAAGCACGGTAACATCACATCCGTTCAATTTCAAGAAAATTTTCAAGAATTTGAGGTGGAGTTTATATTTAGGCAATTGTGGTTATTTTTGTCCATGTTAATTCTTGATGTGTGATTTTGATTGTGATATTATGCTTATACATATGAAAAGGTTGCCAGAGACCGTAAATAGATCCGGGATCGAAAGTGGGTTCTTGGGGTTGTCCTACAATGCAGAATTTGTTAAGCGCTAATAACTTGTTGTTGGGACCGTAAATAGGTCAGGGATCGTAATTGGGTCCTTGGAGATGCCCCACAGTACATATATCTACAGTATATTGTATTCGTATTATATTCATAATTTGATTTCATGTTTAGATTTAATTTG
>CAIGRF010294188.1:0-21456 GCA_903798235.1 Fraxinus ornus | reverse complement strand
ATAAATTGTATATAATAAATTTGTTTCTATTACAAAGTAATAGACCCTAGGCTATAAATAACTCTAAAAGGAAAGATTTCATAATAATTATACAATCAACTATTAAGGAAAATAATCCAACGCTATTGAAAAAATATCATAAAGATTATTCTTTTCATATATTCAACAGAAAAGAACTCCTTAAAATAAAAATCCTTCAGCAAGAAATAATCTAAAAACTTCTCCATAGTGCAACTTGGTATATGCTTCTTTGGTCTTGGCTATAAACATTCAGGTAAATCTCGTTCTTGTCTAATTAACGGGTCTATTTTGGGTGGCGATTTTTGTATTTTGGTTTTTTATTTGCTAGGTTGGGGAACAAGATGGAAGAGATGGATTAGAAGTGTGTTTGATGGATATTATCGAGGAAATAATGTATTTTAAATAGTGACATGATGGAAAATATGTGTTTAGTAAGGAAAAATTATTGATGTAATGAAAAATATTATTTTATTGATGAATGTTTGATTGAAAATGAATTTTGAAAGAATGTTTTTTTTTATAAGAATGCGTGTCTAACAATGGTGAGGTATTCAGAATGTTAGGATGAAAGTGGGTGGGGGAAGAAGATGAAGATGGTGGAGGTGAGAAAAATAAAGTTTTAAATATTTGGAATTGTGGGTACCATATATAAAAATATTGAATATAATTTGTGAAAAAAAAATTGGATAATGAAACTACAATTATTCTCTTTTAAATTCAGTATTTTTTACAGTTTTTAACGGTTAAATTAACTGACGGTATGTGGCTATTTCGAACAAAACTTTTCAAATAGAGAGATTTTCTACGATTTTCAATTCGTAGGAAGTATATCGCAAATAAAAAAGTAGTATATCGCAACTAAAAAAGTTTGTAAGGGGGTTTTCTGGTATTAATCTATCACAGTTTTTTTTTTTTCAAATAAATAGTCAATTTTGTTATGTGTGAAAACATAATATTAAGGGCTGTTTGTCTCCTATTTTGGGAGAAGAAATAGAGTTTTGAATAGTATTTTTTGGAGAATGTCTGGTTGAAAAGTAAAGTAATTTTATTGATTTGTGTGTAAAATATTTTATTGAGTGAATATGTAGTGCAAATTGTTTACGGTAGCAAACAATATTTGAGAAAATGGATGACAAACATGGGCTATATTTAGGACGTTTTCGGTATAGATTAAAATCGGATTAAAATTAAAAAATTAGTCGTTATTGTTGATTTTTATTAAACAAGTGAATTCAATAACGATCATATTTTCAATTTTATTTGAGTTTTAAACGCAACAGAACACGTTATTAATTATTATTTTTTCCGTTTACTTTTTCTTTTTCCGGAAAAAGTAGAAACGTCAAAGACCCCCGAACCCGACCTGACTCAGGAAGAGGCAGAGTTCATTCGACGACGGCCGTAATTTTTCATCGCCGGCGATAATTTCCTCTACAAAATATATTTACATGCTATAATCTCAATCCTGCTCTTCAATTAAAATCGAATTTAGCGATATTTGAGAGCAGATTGAGGAGGGAAAAAAAGTAATAATGAAGAGTAGCTCTTGGCAGCAGAAAGAGCTCGCATTTCTCATCCTGTACGCCGTCGTTTTCTACGCAATCGTCATTCGTCGTTCTCTCCAACTCTCCCGCGGTACATTTTTATACTCTGTTACATGTATCTGTCCGTATTTATGAGGTTTTACTGATTTCTCTATTTTGGTTAACTGTAATCACAGATCATTACTCCAATCTCTATGGTTTGCGCCCTGGATGGATTCCTCATCGACTTAACGTATGTAAACATTGTAGTTATTAATTACTAATCAGGCTAATTGCTGTAGCTTATCATTTTTGCTTCAACTACTCTATTTGTTTAAATGAGCTTTCTTACACGATTTGTTTTGGAATAAATTTAACGAAGGTTTCATTCTAGAAATAAAGTATATATGGCATCAAATGCATCCTTCTTCAACTAGTAGCCAAAATTGTTTGCCAGGAATTAAACTATTAAAGCATACCAATTTCAATTGGACATTATTTCAAGTTATTAATAATTTGTATAGCATGTCTAATTTTGGTAAGTTTCTCCAAGATGTGGTCGAGGTACAAAGGGTCATCGTTGAAAGTAGTTTTTGAATTTGTGAAGATTGAATGCTAACAATCAAATCTTGTTAGTAATGGAAGAGATTCAACTAATGTTGCTTGTTAGAGGATATATGGGTGGAACAGAATGTTATAGTCGTGATTTTCGACCATGTCAAAACAATTATTATATGCCCTTGAATTATTGCGTACATTCTGATATGCGATTCTTTATCTTTTTATTTCAGGACGTTTCTGATGCCCAATGGAGGAATTTTCGTGGGAACTTACCTATTCTCACCATGGTGTTTGGGATTTTCACAGTGGTCGCCTGCATGTTCAGAGCATTATATTGTTTGAAGGCGAAGGGGATGTCAATTGTCTGGCTTCTGATTTCTATGGCTTATTTATCATATCTACATGGAGCCTGGTATGTACTCCATCTCTTTTTGTTTTGCGACTATAAACATTTTATACTTGAGACTGCTATAGTAATTTAGTGACACTTTGTTTTTGTTTGCAGTGTCATTTTTATCCTCGCTATTGCTTCAGCTAATTTTCTTCTAGTAAAGGTTCACATTCTTCTAACTCTTGATGTATTACCGCTGTCCTGTTATCATACTTAATGTATAATATGTTGTGTATATACATACCAAAACACCGTTTATGATCTCTGGCAGTTATGTAACAATCATACATGCTGTATACTTATATTGGTGGCTTAAAATTCTATGGTCGTGTTAAGTTAAGATTTTAAAATGTGAGCTTTTATCATCCTTATTCATAGTACCAAATAATGCTTCTAATACTCTCATGTTTACCAGATTTTTGTTTCTGCAGATATGTGGAAGGACAAAATACTTCTCATTTGCACTTTGGATTTTCAACCTATCTTTTCTTCTATGTAATCGCATTTATGAGGGATATCCATTCTCCAGTTTTGGGTAACCTCTTTTCTTGTTATGATCTTCAGGATTTTCACGTTTTGTTGTTCAAGTATTGTCACTTAGGATCATTTTTCTATTTTCTTTGCTGTAGGCAAAGCTGGGCTTATTTGGATAACTTTCGGGGTACCTTCAGATGGCATATTTGCTTTAATTTTGGTAGTTTCTTGGCCTCAGTCATTTAGGGTTTCAGCTGCAATATTCTTCTTGGAAGTCTGATTTTATTGCATTAGTGAAATCCCATTTTGTATCTTGTGATTGTACTGATTGCCTGATTTTTTTTATCATTTTCAACGCTACATGCTGTTGTATGTTGCTTCACTTCCACCTTCTATATGCCTGTTCCCCTTTTATTCCGGGATAAAGACATTTCTCTAGAAGTGTTTGCATGTCTGAATAACGTTGTACTTTACATATGTACATTAGTGACTGCAACTTAGGTTTATGTCTTATCCTTTCAACCACCCCAAAGTTAAGAAACAATTGCAAAAAAATAAACAATCTCAACTTAACAAAGCCTTGAAACAAATGTTCTCTCTTGCCTTTTTAATCTCATGGCGTGGGATGAATGACCTAAAGGATTGCTCCTAGTTCTCACGCTATAGCTTATTGTTTCATCAAATTTTCAAAATAGATATTAACAATAAATACCGTTTGGATTTAGGTCACATCACCTGTTCAATTAACAACTTAGAGCTTGATTGAGAATGTAGAGTCTTAGTATTCAGGATGAAATCGAACTGATTTAAAATTGAACCTAAAGATTATATATGCGTAGAACGAAATGAATTTATGGAATTGCATATGTAACATCATCACATAGTTAATGCAGGTCTACACACTGTACCAATGCTCATATATTTTTGCCTTTGTATGCCTACAGAGATAGATAAGAATGAAGAGTGTGCAAAACAAGGCACGCTAGGTTTGAAATTGATGTTTTCCTTTTAACTATGCAGCATAGATCTTTCTGATGCTTGAGAATGTGTTACTTGTTGAATTCCATATTCTTCTATGTTGATGGAAAATAAATTTCATTATTGTTTTCTGATGTTCCTCTCCATGACAAAGCTGTAGATGTTAGCATTATTATTTACTCGCCACGAGTATTATTGTGAGCGATACCTTTAATTATCATAAGCAGTTTAAAGCATTTGTATCTTTTAGCACGAATCCTCTTATTCTCACCAACACACAATAAAATGTAATCATTTTTTATCTACATCAAAATTTCCTTTATCTATCTTTTTTATCTACTTTTTCTTTTCTTTTTTTAGTTGCTTTGCGAATGATAAGCTTTGGATATGATTACCATTGGGCTGATCAATACAATCGTTTTGATCAAAAGGTACTTTTTTACCTCTTTTTGTAGCAGTTCTTTGATGGCTATTTGAAGAACTAATCTTTCATTCCCCTACCACACACACACCCTATTGTGTAAGGACCTAGGTTCATCACATCGCAACATGTTAATGCTTTGGAAGTCTTTTTTAGCTACAAAATTTCTTATATAGGAGAGGTTTACACTTGAAAGCAATGCTCCTTAAAATTTACATTAACTGGATAGTAGACTGTCCTTTGATTCAGATAGAAAACACATTCTAGGTTGAAACTTTAAACTCCCTGATTCTTTGACTTAGCAACCTACTTATCTCAAACTACAGTAGAAGAGAATATTAGCAGGTTTCTAGCTTATTTAGACTTGTATTTTGACAGCAATACTGTTTTTCTAAGAAGCACCAACATGGACATGAGTGTCCGATACGATACGTGTCAGAATGCATCAAAAAGTTCCGATGTCACTGGCATGTTGATTACAATATTTTAACTTATTTTAATTTAATAGTCTAAAGTAATAATTTTTTTATATTTATTGGAGGGTAAGATGGTAAAAAAATTAATTCATATAAAGTTTTACATGTTGCTTTGTTAAAAAATAAAGCTGAAAAAAATAAAAATTAAGCCCCTGTTTGGTGGGGATTGAAATAAGATTTTTAGTAAGTTTTGATAGCGGTTGATGAAATGTGTGGGTAGAAAGCTATGGGACCTATGAAATATGTTGTTAAAATTAATTGTTGATTTTGACTTACATTAAAATCTCTGTACCAAATAGGGGCTAAATATATGCTACAAAAAGAAATTTTACATTGCATTAAATATTATTGGGCCCAACAATTTGATCTGAAAAGTACATTGGTTTACATCCACAGAGTTTTGTTTCCAATCACGTCTCTTCATTCCCTTCTTTCTTCGTCCTAGTCTTCTTCTTCACAGACTGGTTCTTTTCTTCTTTCTTCTTCCTTCTTCAGTCACCAGTCACCGTTTTCTTCACCGTGTTCATTTCTTCTTCCAGCCATATGCATTTCTTCATCTCCAACACGCCGCAAGAAACTCCAACTTGCTTCGGCGACGTACCAGTGTCCGGTTCGTCGACGCCAATAACATGTCCGTGCTTCCAAGCTGCTTTCCTAATACTAATTGAAGATCATAAAGATATCCCAAATGATTATACACAGACACTTGTGATAATTTTTTAATGTTTCTGATATCAGGGAAAAAAGGGGGAAAACTCTAGGAGAGTCACTCCGTTGAAGCTCTACAGTCGCACTTGCTGAAGTGCATAGAAGTGTCCAAATTTTCATTGTTATTCAAAGTGCATAAAATTTCCTGAAATTAATCCACAACAAGAAAAGCAGTATCATCGACACAAATAACATATGTTGTCAAGGTTTTTTTGCCTTTGAGAATGGTGCTTTCTCACTTTAGAATTGCCTGTGTAATATTTCCTTCAAAATTGATCAAATGAGACCAAGATAATAAAAAGAAAAGAAATAAAAATGTCTCTACCTCCAAACCTCTCCTCCACCTCCCAAATTAATTTCTAGCATATTTGCCAAGTATTTCTGGTTGTTAAGGAGATAGAATAACATATGTTTTTTGTGGAACCTCTGATCAAGAGACCTTATACTTGGGTTATTTCAAGACTGAATAAATGGACATCTGATCAGCTGATTTTAGCCTCTTTATACTGCTAAGTCAAACAGATAGTTTTTGACCTTAATAATTCATCACAGTATTACACACAAGTGAAAAACTTGATCCAAAATCACATGTGTATTATGTTCGCACTATATTTCTTGACTTATTAGGTACTTTTCCTGTTGGCCATTCCAAAATAGGGACGAAATTAGTGTTTCTTCTGACATTTAGATTTCTGTTAATTAAGAAGCACATTCAACGCTGTATGTACTGTTCATCAGGCAAGACATGCTACCTCCTATTACAGGTGAGCTCCTGCTTCTGCAAGGATTCTTTGAGTACAATTATTTGCTGCATCTCTATTGCTTCAAAATTTGTACTAATATTTTCTTGACTTTTTATTTATTTATTTTTTCAATTTTATTAATTCCTTTTCCAGGAGAGAAGTGTCCCAAATGACAGGTTTTCATTTTCAATATACTTGTGTTATTTGGTATATGCACCGCTTTACATTGCTGGACCAATTATTAGCTTCAATGCGTTTGCTTCACAGGTTTGTACTGCTGGTCTTAATTTTTTGCATTATTTTCTTGATAAAAAATATGTAGATTTGAAGTCCTTGATATGCTGAAGGTTTTTCTTATTATCAAATTTTCTGGTAACTATTTACACCGGTAGTTGGTACTCTTCTGAAGCTGTTTTAGTTGAATACAGATGCTACACAATGCAATGTTCACAATGTTTTTCTTTTGCATTCATATGACTTTTTACCCATACCTCGATTTTTGTTTTTATTCCTTAACTGGATTTCTTGTGTGGAACATCCTTTTTACCAAACTGCCTGAAGATTTTTCTCAGCTGTAAGAGTATTACCAATATTACAAACTTGAAAAGAGGGTTACTAATATCTATCAGAGGAATTATGAAAAGGGAGACATCTTAAGGATCGCCAGATGCTTTTCAATTTCCCAAAATTTAATTTTTCCATACTTTCTTATGGCGTGGATATATTTATATCAATTTTCCTGAATTATACTTTATGATTGTCCGATCAATAATACTCTGTTGTTGTTACCATTGTTCAATCCCAAGGACTCTCAAAATGACTTATTCATTTTCGTGATAGTTGGAAACTCCCCAGAAAAATTACTCATCTCGAGGAGTGGCCTGGTATGGTTTGCGTTGGCTATTCAGTCTTTTCCTAATGGAATTGATGTCACATTTTTTCTACTACAATGCATTTTCCATCAGGTGAGTGTCTTACTAATTCAAGTAAATTTCTTATTAGTGACATGTACTCATGTTGCATTATGTGTTAAGAATGAGTTTTCTTACTGTACTTCTAGTGGTGTGTGGAAACAGCTGTCTCCCATGGACATCTTTATTATTGGATATGGGGTAAGTGATGGCATTTGTTATATCACTGTTCTCCTTGATTTGCCAACTTACCACTACTATTCTTTGTTCTTTATTTTCCTTTGATGTAGGCACCATGTATCCGTCAATTGTTCCTATTACATGCATACTGTAGAAGATGACAGTACTTGGATCATTAGTTGAAAATATTTAAGTTGCTTTCTTTCTGTGGCCAGACTGCCAGACCTATAAAATTTCATCCAACCTTTCACTATCTAGTTGACTAGTTGAAAATAATATGCTGTTTGTTCATTTAGCACTGGATAGATTGAAAGACAAGGTAAGGATTTGTTCCTTGTCTGCAAATGGGGTTTGGAGAAAATGAACAGTTATAATTATGTGGCTTTACCATTATTAAGGGCACATAGCATGGAAGTGTACTTGGGAACATAAATGATAAAACTACAAGACTAAGGAATCAGACATGGCCTCAATCAGAACATCAACAAGCATGCACAAATAGAATATAACGTAGTAGTCCTATTTTTTAACAGTTACTTGTTATTGCAAAACAAGTGAAAGCTATCCTTATTCAGTATGTTCTCAAGGAGGATTGATTGGATACTTTATATACTAGCGAAATAGTGAATGGTGTGAATTTGTCTGTATCTCTTTTTTTAATGTAATCTTCTTGTCTATGAAAAATTTATATTAGTTATTCTCCATATAATAGGGTTAAATCTCTCTAACAAGTTCCTATGTGTGATAAAAACAGGTTCTAAACTTCATGTGGCTAAAGTTTTTCCTCATCTGGCGCTACTTCCGATTCTGGTCACTGGTAGGTTTGTCGATATCTCCTGATTGTGTTGTTTCTTGCCTGAAGTTCTCAACAGTTGTCTCTGTTTTAGTAAATCATATGCGGAGTTTTCGTAGTGCAATATATTCGGATGAATGGAGTTGATTTAACAAATAATATATGCATGTAGATCAATGGCATTGAGGCTCCTGAGAATATGCCAAGGTGTGTAAACAATTGCTACAACTTGGAAAGTTTTTGGAAGAATTGGCATGCTTCGTTCAACAAATGGCTTGTTAGGTAAACTTTCTATTTTTTACTGCATCTGCAATTCGTTTTTTAGTCATGCATCAATGCTGCTAACTGGGGTGTTAGGTATGTTTATATTCCTCTTGGAGGAGCTCAAAAGAAGCTGCTAAACGTATGGGTCATCTTCACATTTGTTGCCGTATGGCATGATTTAGAGTGGTACGGGTTAACTTCAGAGTTTTTCATAACGACCAAAGATATCCTTACTGTAGTACAACATAGCTGCTCATCTGATATTGCCTTCGATTTCAGGAAGCTTCTTTCATGGGCATGGTTGACATGTTTATTCTTCATACCTGAAATGCTTGTCAAATCAGCAGCAAATGCCTTTCAGGTAATGTCAATGCTTTATCAGCCCCATTCATCTAGTTACCTCATCAGGTGAAAATTCACACTGAATTAGGAATTTTTCTTTTCCAAACAGAGAATGTTAAAAACCCTGTTCTATCTTATTTCCAGCAATATTTATCCTGCCATCATGTCAAATCTTAATATGTCTTGAGAACTGGTTTTCACATCCTATTTTTTATGTCCTGCACATCACAGATAGCCTTCTTACCTCGATATCATTTTGCAAGTTTAAATAATTAATCAAGTCGCCAGTTGGTGTTAGTAAGCTCTCTATGCTCCTTTTTTAATGGTTGCAGAAAATACCTTCTTGGAGATTGAAGTTTCTTTCATAAGAATTATTGATTGATCTCATAATCCCTTATGGGCATCCAACTTTTTAGCCAAGATCAACTTGCTAGCATACCAAATTGACACAGGAAGCCATTTTGAATAAAAGCATTCAGTGTTTTCCATCAATTGGAAGGAAGACTGGAAATGAGAGAAAGATATAATGGACAAGAAACGCCATTGGAATCTCTCTGGGGAAAAATATGAATAGACGAGAAACGCCCTTGGAATCTCCTTTTCCAAGAATGTATTCAACAAATGATTTACTTAGATTACATAATAGTTATAGAATCAAAAAATATCCAATTTTATTAGGAGAATGGTCTAAAAAGATTAGGAAACACTATATTAAGACACCCCTACTTGGACAAGGATTTGACTCTAAACTACACGAGGACTCATTAAACTGCAGAAAGAACACAAAATCTGGATTGAGCTAAGAGATAAGATATCTCCTAGTAGCTTGGCTCAGCTCTCAGAAGAACTCCATACTTCCACGATTATTTGGCTCTTTCTTGAGCCTTTTATGTCCTACATTAGTTCTTATCAAGCAAAATGTGGCAAGTTGTTGCATCATAGCATCCTACCATACAATCTCTTTCTGTCCAAACCTGAACATAAATGTAAACTGTAGAACAGTTACTATCAAATGTAGAAATTTCAATGAGAGGATACCTGAATGGGACTTGCATTTCCGCTTGTAAAGTCTATCTTCTTCTTTGCGTCTGAAGTGATTCTGCTTGGACTCACTGGTCTTCTCCTTTGTCAGCTTTTTAGGATAAATAAATTACTCCTCATCAACAAGGACGACTTGACGTATATGAGTTGGATTTTAATGATTTGGGAAAGAGTATTGAAATATTTTTCTATTAGAGGGGAGAAAGTATAGGGCTTTACAGGACCTCACACACAGGAGAGAAAAAATGCCTTGAAATAATGGTTTTTCTTCTTCATTTTCTGAGACTAATCACATTTAGAAACTGTTCTGAACAACCTTTTTTTTGCCTTCCAAGAAACAGGAAGGAAATAATAAATGGCATGATTTTCAATAACCAGTAGTTAAACCTACCAGTCTCAACTAATGGCAACTTGAATAAATTTATCAAGCATTATTTATATTAACATAATTTCTGAGAGATGCTTGCTCATAAGAAAATAGATGCATTTACAACTTGCCAACATACATTATTGCACGTAAATTAAGCAACAAGAAAAAAGAGAAGGAAAGATATTGTGAATAAACATTTATGAAACGCATCTTGAGTATGGACATCTGTTCTGCCACTTTCATGATTTTCTAAATCAATTCATGTTCGTTTACAGGTGAAGGGTGCTTTCGGGGGATTTGTTTTTCGTGAGCTTAGAGCTGTCTCTGGTGCAGTAACTATAACTTGCCTCATGGTATGTCTCTGCTGATTTATCATTAAGCCAAAATAGCATCTCGTTAAGTATGGATGCATCGTCAAGTATTTGTTTACCTTATGGATTTAATTATAAGACAGATTACTGACATAATATTTCAGTGAAATGTCTGGCTGTGCTGGTGCTTTTTAGAGTGAACTGGATGGATTTAATCAATTTCAAATAAGTTTTACAAAAAAAAAAAAAAGATAAAGATAAAGAGTTTTACACGTAATTTTTGAATGAATTAGCTGCTTATTTTGAAAGTTTTGTCCATAGTAGATAGGGAAATCTATCGGAGTTAAGCGTGATGCGTCAATGTTGCATTTTTTATTCTTTTGCAGATGAAAGCTATAATAATTAATGAAGTAGAGCATTTTCAATTAACAAACCACACACTTTCTGATGAACTTTGACATGAGACTTGAGTTTGAGGACCTCCACCTTGATCTTGTAATAATGCACCAATGCATACTGTCCTGGATTTCATTACAGCTTCATTGTGCAAATTGAAGCGATCAACTCTATGTTTGGACATGTACATCCATTTCATATCACTGATAAAATACATGCTGGTGTGGCGATTATTCTTTATTGGTATTATATTTATCTTACAAAGTTTGATGTTGAACTGAATTATATGCATGTATCAACATCCTGTTAGTGCTGTTGAAATTTCTTGTGGTATGTAAGATTGTGAATATTCAGAATTTTTAAGCAATGGTCTACAGGTGGCAAATCTTGTTGGTTTTGTAATTGGGCCATCAGGCATTAATTGGTTGGTTTCTGAATTCCTCCACAAAGAAGGTATGTTTTCTTGCTTCCTACTTGTAAGAGATGTGCTGCAGTGGAGTAATTGCAATCCTCCTGTTTTGCAGCATTGCCTATACTTGGTGGCATGTTTGTTTCTTTCTACGTTGGAACCAAGGTATCAAGTACTCTCAAGTATTTTTATCCATGAACTTTTTGTCATTTGTTGCGAGTTTAAATTAATTTTAAAAGCTAAATGTGCAGCTTATGTTTCACATTTCTGATGCTAAGCAACGGAGGGATCAGACAAGATGATGTCAAGGTGTGTTTCCTGTCCTAAATTAAGAATGCATGTTTAGAAGTTTAATCTGGTTATTATTCCCCTAGTCTGGTTTTACAATATATTATACATTTTTCCATAAATTAGTGCAATTTTTTGAGCTTGAAACAAGAATGAAAAGAAGTTCCCACAAAAATGAGCGTACACTTTTAGTTGGCATGACAATGTGTTGGTCATATAGTTAAGTGAGCATTTTGAAAACCAACATGCTTGACAATCATCTTTGTTCGCATGAGATAGTATCTTGAGTCATTGTGATGCTACTAGGCATGTTTTACGTGTCACTTAAGTCAACGTTCTCAGCAATATTTTAAACGTTGATTTTCACATTAAACTATCGTATTACTTTTCTCTCAACCGACCTCGAGAAAATCATAATATCTATGAGAAAGATCAATCACACGATCAAATATTTCCAATTGCAGAAGCCCTTGAAACTATTTTATCCAATCTGAAGAATACAATACCAAGGGGAAAGGGATTGTTGTCAGGAAGGCTTGGAAGCATGATTTATCACTTGTTAACGTCATTGTCTGATTTTATGTGGCGTTTGACACAAATATTGTTCACATAGTTTTCCTAGACACAAGATTTTGTCTTTGTTCTGCAAAGCTAAATACTGTTTTTTGATACTTTGCCGATAACTATACTAGAGTAAAATGAATTTGTTATAGATTTCTGCAAATCAAAATGTACCAGAGTTTACAATATCAGGACTTTTAACTTCTTTACCTGTTGAAGGGAAAGAAAAATACATCCTCTCCGATGAACTGATGTCTTCATTTCTTTGGGCGTTGTCGTCTTCTTTTTTTTTTTTTGGTTGGTAGGGTGGGGATTTCCTCCAGAGCTTGATACTACATGCAGGTAGCAACGATCACAAGCTATTTACTTCTCATAAATTATGACTTTATTTACAGAGCACATCTTAACTTGTAACAGAAAAGTCACATTCGTCCAATCAAATATAAATTTTCGTATTGATTCAATATGTTTCAAAACGTAGTTTGTTTATTAAATTTTTTTTTTTCACCTGAAATCAGTCTGAACGCTCTAAAGCATTGCAATGAGTATTTCAATATATTATGACTTGATCGAATTTCTTCCTTATAATGTGAATTGACACCGGATAAGAAATTTTACATCCCATTTTCTATTGTAAGGTCTCACCAATGGTCTTTCCATGACGCCAATTTTTTTTCAAGTGATGAAAACGAACTTGATTTTTGACACTCCAATTCCTCTGTTATATGCTTTTAAGACAAATTTGGTGAGAGGCAATATTTGCACATTAAGCCGCTGTTTGGTAGAGATTAAAGTTAAATTTTTAGTAAATTTTGGTAAAAATTGATGAAATGTGTGGTTGTGGGTCCCATAAAATGTGTGGTTAAAATTAATTATTGACTTTGACTTGAAATTTTAATTCAAACCAAACAGTGCGTAAGATTCATAACAATCAGTAGACAAGTTCCTTCTGTACTCGGGTCAATACATAAACTATTACGAACTTCTCCATATGGCATGAACCAAAACTTTTCCACAACCATTCAGGCACTGCTAACGGTCTCTCTCATAACAATCTAGGCAGCTCCATTTCTTGTTTTTAGATAAATTTCCTCTGAATCAGAATGGTACCCATCATCAGCGACCGATTTATGAACCCGATCACCAACTTCAACCCAACTCCAATTTGGACTGGTCTTTATGCATTAATTTTTTATCAACATACACGTTCAACCTCCTCGTTGCAGTGTCAACGAAGTGGAAAATTGTTGATAAACTTAATTGCATTTTCTAGCTTCCCTTCACGTCCAAATTTCGAGCATACTTGACACGCTTCTCAACCAGACCTTGGAGAGTACACCAGCGCAACAAACACACAAATGTAACCGATTCAGGTTTTACTGTACCATAATCCACATATCACCTTACAATTTCAATGCTTCATGGTGTTTACCACCTTCGGAATGATATAAACCGTTAATTTTCCAAGCAACTAAATCTCTTTCAGGCATTTCATTGAACCACCTCTTCATGCTAATATACAAAGGCCAGTGCATATTCAGGAAAAAGGAGACATTTTTTACTCAGGCAGAGTTATTTAATAAGAAAAGAATTAGAATAAGTGTAAGAATGTAAAAGAATAAGTTACACTGGCGTTATCCCCGCTTCTGTAAGTCTGATGGTCCAAGTGAACATCCCCTGCAAATGACTAAAGAAACACAATCAAACACGAAACCCATCAAAATACAAAAAATGGCAATGGTCAGAGCAAAAGTAAGAAACAAAAAATTTCACCTTTTGAGCTAATCAGCAAAGGCAGTGGCCAAAATAATCAGGGTACAAAAGAACCCAAAATTCTCACAAATCACATAACACAACAAAATGCAGAGATGAACAGTCAAAATGAAAATTACAATACAAAAATTTAGAATTTAACTAATCAAACTTCAATATATTCTAAAATCAACTGCCACAAACAATTATATGCATAAGATGTGGATGTTTGCATGTGGCTGTAGTGTGTGTGTGTGATTGATTGTGTACCCAGCACAACAAATTTTAGCAGAAAATGAACTCCTATTCAAAATCTAATTTCACTTGAAAATAGGATGACATTAATCAAATTTCCTGTTTTAACAAAATTCTGGGATAGATTTTAGTGCTACAGTTTCAACTTTATGGAAAAATATTCAAAATACTATTCAAAATCTAACTTCACTTTCAAAATCAACATTCATGTGTTGCCAAATTTCACAGTATTCAGCGTGATAGTTTCAAATGCACTAAAAATTAAGCATGAAGGACAAATACCTCAGTTGCCAGCTATTACAGATAATATAAATCCAGATGCCTTATGAATTTTGCGCAGAGTGAGCAGTTTTGACATAGATGAATTTTATGGTTCTCTAAAAAAAGTTTTCTGCATCCAAGTCATAATCATTAATTACTAATTTTCTTAATTACAAAATCTCATGAACAAAGATCAGTTTACGCGTAAGAGTTCTCGTACCTTGTGACTTCACCAGCTTCATTGGTGAGCGTTTCTGTACCACTTCTTCCAATAACAATCTGTAATTACCAGTCATAAGAAAATAACCTAAGCCATGAAAATTATATACAAGTCCACATTTTCTGGTATCCCTATTATCACCATATTATTATAGCCACCATGAGAAAATAGCAAACAAAGCCATTAGTAAGTCAACAAGGTAACATCCATAGAAGGATCCGACACCGTCATAATATTTATTCCTGAAAAGTACAGCAATTAAACTAACCTTATCTACATCTAGAAATATAAAGAAAAGACAAATAATAAAAAGGAGCATTTATCTTCGGAAATCAACAGGTTCATAAACTAAAAATAATAGCAGAGCGCCCAAATCCCTTTTGGAGAAACAATATCACTTCCACGGGTATATTATCACAATTATATGCAAATGCATTAAAAAAAAGGAGTTTACGGACAAGGAATTGATGGATGCTCATGCTGGCATCAATGTCAATTTTCCGGCTAAAATAGCTTTCGAATTTCTGCTCCTTCATCGCCTTGGGAGCATTGTCTGCTAGTAGCTTCGTTAATCCCTAAAAATTTACACGCGCGCGCACATTCACATAAATAGAAGTTATTAGAGTGAAAATAGAGTATACAGGAATAGAATTGAGGCCGAAATATATACATAAATACCCATCGATATAGAGGAATGGAAGAAAGAATCTGAGTTATTTTGTGAATAGAGAAAAGGCCAAAGGGATGAAAGGTAGTTGCTCGCAGGTTAGGGTTTCAATGCTTTCCCGCCTGTTTTACAACATCTATTGCTCGTCTCCGTTTAAGTTAAAGGTTCCTCCATTTACCATCTTTTGGTTAATAGTAAATTCCAAATAAGTTTGTTCAAATTATAAGTAGCTTATTTATTCGCGCTTATCCATCTATACTCTGTCGAGATTCTAATATCTGTTTAACGGAATTTGTCATCTATTGCTAATTATTCACAATTTGAAAGAGAAAAATTAGCGCAAACTCATATATAACAATCCTCCCCACCCCAACCCAACCCCACCCCCACCCTTTCCCTTTTCAATCCAAATTTCACTCGAAAAGAGTGGCGGCCTCCCCCTAGTTCGCCACCCAGATAAATCGAATGCAATCACAATTTATACACACTTGAATTAAATATTCGAAAAGTGATTATCCTCTCAATGGATCCCCCTCCTCCCTCCACCCCCCTCCTCCTGCAACTTACGGACAGGACCCTCGAAGCATCAGGAAACAACCTCAACATAAATATAAAGTTCACATAAATAATAATTACCGTAGTCCATGAGCTTCGTATCAGGGCATAACGTTAGGAGGAAGGGAATCTTATTAAAAGGGAAAAGAGCCATAGAAGAAGAGTAAACACAAACATGTGAGCTCTCAAAAAAGAAAAAGAAAAACGGAAAACCGATATGGATTTGTAGCACCGTTTCCAGCTACCCTAAGAAGATTCTGAGTCCAGCTGAATGCAGCCGTAACATGGAATTCCATCAAAGAACGGCAAGTTCAACGTTCAGAAAAGCAAGCAATGAAAGAATTCACACCCAAGATTGCTGTACACTATTGAACTCAGAGAGTTACATGCAATTTGCAAATGCAGCCAAGAACTCAGTTTGAATCTACAACACAAATGGCATCTAAATTTTTTATACTTAATCAACAGAATATTAACGAAACTGTAAGAAATTGCGAAATGTATTTTCCTACATGTACAAATCCTAGCGTCATCCAGTGATAAAGAGTGTAGCTTTTCTATACTACACTGCTGAGAATTTCGAAACCAATATATCACTTCATGTCACCTTGTCCCATCTTCATTAGCAGCAGGCACGTTTGCCGGGTAATTAGACATGTCTATGTCAACGAGGGTAAGGTCATAGGGAACAGAATGTATATTTGATGCGTCCATGAGCAATGACAAGTCCGTTGCCTCTGATTTTACAGTGTCGTGTGCGATTTCAGAATTTTGAGGAGTACTGCAGCCTGAAGATGATAGACCGGATAACTGTATATCTTCCAACTTGTTATCTAACATGTTTTTGTTTTTTCTAACGGTATCCATTTCAAGGCCAGTCGGGACAAAAGTCCGAGCCCTATATTTCCTGGCACCCTCATCACCATCACTGTGGTTGTAGAGCACGTAATCGTGATATGTTGGTGCAAACTGTGTGATGAAATAGAAGTCACCAAAGAAAAGAATAGTCAGGGACTATAAAATAGATTTTGCTCATAAAGAAGCTTGTGTCGAGAGTAATGGGTGTGAATCGCACCTGGTGGACGGTATCATGGTAAAAGTCATTTAATTTCAGAGCATGTGCAAGGCTTGCTGACAAGTCACCAGAAATACCAATATTTGCACCAGCATACTCCTTGTAGGGGAATGCATAAAGATGCCCAACAGCTGCAATAAGCATCTCAACACAAATTATAAAATTTTGAAACTCCGCAGCTTCCTCCGTATCTTTTATTAATCCAGACTTCGCGGCTAGAAAAACCAAAACACCCTGCAAATAGAAGGAATTTAATAAGAACAATCCTTAAAACTTTCAAGTCGCAGTCTTCAGAAGGCACATAAATTTAGTTACCAAGCATCCAACAAATTTTACACTTTACACCAATTAAACACAAGCTTCCATTTTAGATCTGTTGCTTCTATTGATTCCCATAACAATGAATTCAAAAGCAGCCACAGCAATTATGAAGCACCAAGTTGGGGGGGAATAACAATAGGGAAATGAAATCTCAGGCAAGACATGCGAAACAACTAAATCAGCAATGATATAACATTACCATTTCAAGTAAGGGAAAAATCTCCATGCTTGGTATTATTCTGGCTCTACTAAAGATATCAAAGAACAGCATTTAAGTTGAAGAAAATGGTATCATGGTGCATGTGGAGTGTAAGATCAGTGCATGGATTTATATATATATATTACGATATGCATAGGGAAAAGCAGTTTTTTCTTTTTTTCGTATTTCTTCAAGGTGATTTGATTTACTAAGGGTCAGAAGTAACAAATCAGTACATAATTTCAAAAATAGCAAATAAGAAAGAAAATAAGAAATGTTAGATTGCGTGAATAGCTTGGGAGTCATATGAAAGTGTCAATGAACATGGTTTGACCATAGGTTCCTAGCACATAACAGCCACATAGTTTGTCATGAGTGGCTCTCAGATCATGTTCACAGTCTGAATGATCAACAATACAAATTGAAACTGGAAAGCATAAATCAGATGTCAGTTCCGGTTGGGATCAACAACAAAGCACAATTATGCATGTCTACTTTTATCAGTACCATTAATATGTCTTCAAGAATTTATATTTATGTTTACACACAGTGGGAAGTCTTAGTGGAAACACATTATATGAAAATAAAAAGAATATTTTTCAAGAAAAGCAAACAAGCGAGTGTCAGTCTATCTTCTGGAAATAAAAGGTTAGCCCCACAAATCACAATTCACTTAGAGCCCAGCCGATTCAGAACTCATACAGCATCAAACAGAATATAGAAGCCAGAAAATGGCAATTAATGTCGGAAGCCTTTCTGGAGAGAAAAGGAAGTCTTTCTATGTTCGAATGGTTAACGCCAGAAAGTAACACAAGGTTCCCCATCAACCTTCCAAAACTACAGTAAAATGTGCTTTAAATTTAAAGTTGTTTATCAATGTTGAGACTCAACCAGTGTCTTACCTGCCAGTAAGTGAGAAATACAACCGATTTGATTATGATAAACTTTGGAACTGGATTGAATGGCTGAAGTAAATCTCTGCAAGCAAGATAAAACACCGCCAAAGCGTAAAGTGCCACCGAGTACGAGATGGTGTAGATAATAGTAAGGTAAAGGTAGGACTGCATTGGGTTGAAATTTCCATCTTGATATTTCCCGTTTGCATAAAGAATAAGCGTAACTGCAACTAGAATGGGTTTGAGGATCACAAACTGCAGACATCCTTGCTTGCACCTTCTTATGAACCGTCTGCACACGTTGAACAACCATATAAGAAACGTTATTCAGCTAATTAATAGCAAATGCAATCTTTAAATAAGAAACCACGAGCATCATAAATAAGAGAACACATATACGAAATAGGAAAAAATAATTTTAAACCACACAAAATGCTTCAAACCTACAGCCAATAACAGCACACAAATAACGATACACCAATTATAGTGCCATTGAACTGTTCATCATTGTTCAATAGGGGGCCAGAAAAAGTTGGGAAGCATAATGGCCTTAAAACTCCTTGAACAACTCAGAAACAAAGAACGCTGTGGATAAAATAAAACACAATGTCCCTCGGTGTGTTTATAACCAAATAATTGTATCCACTGGTCACGGTTTCAACGATGTTAAGCTATTAAACTATTCTAAATGGATTAGTTAAGGCCCTAAAACTCCTCAAACTGTTCATAGAGGCTTGAAAACATTCAGGGTAACAGTGACCCAAAATTGAGGATAACCATGACCCTGTAAGACACCTTTTAAGGAGTATAGGATACAGGTATAATACTATACATTGAACGTATAACATGGGAACCATAACATATACTCTTCTTCTTGTTTGACCACATTGAATTGGTTGAGGATCTATTTGTACACATCAAATCAACGAATAACATTCATAACTACAAAATAATGGAGAAGAAAATCAGGAAACACATGAATATCTACACATGCCCGCACATTCCAAAATTCAGAGCTTAATGAACCCGATATCTGCCAACACATCCACACCCGGTGTTCACCCAATCAACATAATGTGGATGCACCCATCACTTGTACGAAAACATTGAAGTTAAAGTGAAAACTGAAGAATATATTCTGGAAAGCCTTGAACCACAAGAGGGTTAAGGATATTTTCACGTGCATTAAACCATTCAAGCAAATGTAGTTTCAAGAGTAGATCACTTACCCATCCAATGGAATTGGGGGAAAGCAACAAGTCATTAAACACCAATTTGGCTTCAGAACTTTACCGCTAAGACTTAAAACAACAGCCCCTGGGCCACCTACCCATGCTAAGCAGAGTGATAGGAAATTGTAAATGACCCAAGCTTCATATCTGGCAAGAGCAAGATAATGATTCAAAACCATAATATTTATGAAGTGAAACACATAAGATACGAGCAGGTATAACAAATAAAAGTAATTGACCACAACAAGACATATGAGAATGGAATCAAGAGAATTAGCATAGTCCATAGAGAAATCTAACATCTGCTATGTAAGTCACTGAAGTTGATATTCAAACTATAAAAGAATGTTATAGAATTTTAAATTACAATCCAAGTATGCGAATGCAGTTCAAATTGCCCATGCCATCCATCAGATATCCAACTTTCTCCCAAAAACACAACAGTCACCATGCTAAACATACATTTTATTGGCCACGACATCCAAGAAACTTAGTGAATATCAGAATGATTGTCAATACAGGTCTCTATTCAAACTCACAAAGAACACCGCTGACCGAATATTTCAGAAAATTGTAGGAGTTCCAAGAAAAAGAATGCATAAGGTATCAACAGACCTCTTGCCATAGACTTATGTCCATCAACATCATCTCCAAAGGACCTAAGACCTGAAAGTATTCAGAAATAGGATGGTCTTGGTTCAATCGGGCCAAAACTCTAAACCCAGGGAGAGCAAAATCTGAAAACCATTAGAACTGTACCCCTCGTCTCACCCACTGACCAAATCAAACCTTTTCAAGGGCCTGTTCTTTAAAATTTGAAAACAAATCGGTTTCACTTCTGTCCTCTGAACCAATTTTTCTTATCTAAAGCACTATGTGTCATTCATTTGGCTCTCACCATATCTTTTCCACTATTACCTATATCAGTTGCTTCTGTGTTTGAAGCTACCTGCCTCCTTGTCTGAAACTTTCTCCAGCTACCATACATCTCTGCAGTTCTGCATGCCACGGGTGGAGCATCATCACCAAAATCTCTCTCCAATTTTTCATATGTTTGGGAAATAAGGATTTACGTAGCTAACCCCAAATTTATAGGGAATAAGGCTTCCTTTGTCGTCATTGTTTACACAGTATCAACAGATATAAAAATATCATCCCTTTAGTCCACACTTTAAACAACTGAGAACACGGAATGAGATTTACGGTGATGAATAAGTGTGACAATACCAAAAAAAAAAAAAACACTTATTAATTATTATCATACAACACAGTTCAACAAAAAATTTAACATGTGCTCATGCTTACACTTCTCTGATTGAATTGAAGTAGATTGCTCTCTTATTGAGGACAAGGGACAAGAAAGACATTAGCGCATAAACCTGTCAACAGAACCAATTTCACGATACTCAGATTGGGTTTATGCAAAACACGGATGATTATCTGCAATGAACATTTAGCACTACCTTTTATGAGAATTATGGCCATAACTTTATACAGAAAATTACATGCTTCAATAGTCACAGAACATTCTATAGAGCATAAAATGTACAAATCCATTCAATATGATAACATTACTCTGTTATACTTCGAGATGGGAAGTTAGGAACCATAAGAGGAAACATAGCAGCATATTAGGGGAGAATAAAAATTGTATGGGGAAACGGCTTTGCATAAAGGAAATCTAATAATGAAAGACACGAGATATGGCTAAAATAAATACAATCATTTCCAAACAGTAGGCTAACACTAATGAAACTAACAGGTCCATCTACCCCTGCATTCCAGCTGTAACCCCCCGAAAATTCGTTATAGTCGTTAATTTTTGAAACTTTGACCTTATAGTGAGAAATTGAATATCTAA
>CAIGRF010294186.1:70856-85256 GCA_903798235.1 Fraxinus ornus | reverse complement strand
ACATCTAAACATGTTAACGAAATAAATGTTTCATCCATTGTAATTGCTTTGTTAGCCAGTTTTGACCCTTTTGTATGATGTAAATGCTTGAGTTTGGGGTTGTAAGTTTATCCGTGTTGTTAAGGGTAAATTGAATTGATTTGTGATCTTATTGCGGCTAAGGGTGGATTATCGCTGGGTATTATAATGATGATTGTTTCTTTATCTTTAAGCTTATTGATCACTTTTGTTTTTTTCCCTGCAAGCAACAAATTGATTTGTGCATTATCACATATTTTTATTCATTTTTCTTAATTTGTATGTGGTAGCAAATGGAGGTACCGTAGGTATGCAGGAATGATTTTTCATTTTTACGAATTGCTTTACTATTGGTGGGTTGCATAGTTTAAATGGATGTATAATTTCATTCTTCACTCTTCATGCTTTAATGGAAGTCAATAACTATTTTGGTTGGGTTTTTGTAAATCACATAGAGAATTAGGAGGAAATCTTGATTTTCAACTGCAGGATAGAGAAATAGATTAGGTAGCTGGTACAAGGGTGTTTGATTTTGTTCAAAATGGAGAAAGATTGATGTAGATCGAGTCTGCAACACAAAAACAATCGGATTGCACCTTAAGCAAACAAAAACTTTTCTCTTATTTCATGAACAACCAAAACCCTACAAGAAATTTTAGAGTTTTAAATACTGAAATAACATATAACCTATTGGGCCAGTAGTCCCTTAATGGGTTGGGCTACAAAGCAAATAAGTAAATGATGAAAATAATGAATTAAGAAATATTAAGTGCCGTTTTGACTTAGTAAACGAATTCAAATGCCCAAAATCCATCATACATAGTTGAATGGGAATCGCCGTAAGCTTTCTGGAATGGAGTTATGGGCCCAAAACGGACACCGTATGCAAAAGTTATGCCATTTTCTTTGAATGCCGACCATCCAAATGTTCCAAATATGCAAGTGTTTGTTCCTCCACACTAGCATCATCAAATATGCTAATTCTAGGATAAGGATAACAACATTTTCTCGCACATTTTTTCAAAGGTTTGCTGCTTCAAGATTTGCCTCACTTCATATACTCATTCAGCCAGATAGAATTTTGGGTGCCAAATCAATGTGCAAAACATCGAACTTGAATACAGATTACGATGGTATTGGTACAAGGTATTATGGACTCATGGAAAAACTTCATATGGTTTCATATATGACCGTTACGAATTATTTCTTTAATAGTTTTAATAAGAGCATAGATTACTATTAGTTCGATATAGTTTAAGCTTACTGTTGTGATGTTATTCGTTATTAAAAATGATAGGGTGATCCATACTCATTAATTTTAAACATGTACTAATTCATATATATAGCAAGAATAGCACAACTTTAATTATTCACGCTTTCAAGAAGAACCTGCAAGGTTAAGATATACAGTGACACCTAGTATGCTAAAACACCGCAGCATTGTCACTCAAGCAATAACTTAATTTATTTCTAGGTTGCTGAATACTAATTGAGCAAAGTTGATTCCCTAAAATACTTTGCTTATAAATAGCATTATATTGATTGTTTTTATTTCAAGTGAAGGAGTCTACTAGCTTTGTGACATTTTAGAGGTCAAATACAAACACTGTGTTCCAGTTAATTTGTTATTTTCGACTACATGGGTTCATCAATTGGAAACAACCATCTATTGAACCTCAATGAATTTTCTCCCATTCTCGGTTCGTCCCAGTTGTCCCCATTATTATTGAATTAGATGATGAGGATGTTTTCTTACCAAGTGGTAGTAGAATGTTTCACCAATTCTGCTTCCCAACTTGGATGACGTTTCTAGCCAATCATCTGATTTAGTGGACCAGGAAGTCGATGATGTTTTTTATTACATGTTCCCGTACAAGGATGACTAGGTGATTCGTAAAATTCTACCACCCGAGCATTGTTGATGAGGAAGAATCTAGTGGAAGCGAAAAGTCAAATGTTGACGATCGCCCTTGAAGCGGGAAAATAATGCTTCTAGATATCAGGGTTATATAAATTTTGTTTTTTTATGAAATATTAAGGTTTACTGTATAATTGCTATGTATGTTTAAAGTTAGGTCTGTTCATTTTATCTTGTTTACTATTTACCAACGCAGAACTATCAAAACTTCTAGAGGATATCTGTTTAGACCGATAGTTTACAGTTCGTAGTTAATGAAATCTTATGTTTTGCAAAATTGCAATGACTTATTTGTTTCCGAAAAAAAGATGCAACAGTAAAATGAAAATATAACATAAACAATGAATGTCAACATTTTCATGTACAAAATACGACTTAAATTCTTATTAACCATTCAACTTTATGCGGTTGGTGTTGGAACGAGGTTGGAACATATGGCTCGATTGTATCCAAGTCACCCACATGGAGTGTATTTCTTAATTCATACGGTGGACTATGATCTAGATCTCTTACGCTTTGCTGGTTTACCTGGAAACTTGTATCCCTCACCATGTGGACAATTAAAAACTCTGTTTTACAAAGACCAATGCAAATAATAATTTCCTTGTGAATTGATATATACCAATTCAAGTCTTCATTCGCGTATTTTGTCTGGAGGTATATTCATGTTTGGGATTATGAACTTCAACTCGATCTCAGTGCATGGTTCATGAATACTAAGTTTCTCCATCAATCGTAACACAAGTCCTACTAGGGTGTATTACTTGGAACTACGATTGAAATCGTTTTGTTTCCTCGCAACTTCCATTCCTCATCTACATGTACAAAATATTTATTGTGCGACACGACAAATTTCTGATTATTACTCATACCTGAAAATTTGAGATAGCAATGATAAGCATTCACCACAATTAATTGGCACTTACGAGTAAATTATAATGAACAATAGCAAATCGGTGAAAACGACAGTTTAAATGTCTTTCTCGACGTTTACGAAGTGTCTAGTTCGACATTTAAATTGTTGATCTCCACAAATTTGTTCGATAGTTCAACTGTCGATATCTAGAGTTAGCGCCTAAGGAATAGCATTTAATGGGTGTGATTGTAATACATTATTCATAGCATTAAGTGTGTTCATCAATGCTTAAGTATAAACTGACAAAATCTTCATAAATAATTTACCCAAATGCTATATTACGTA
The DNA here is from genome assembly GCA_903798235.1 of Fraxinus ornus. Classification (NCBI taxonomy): domain Eukaryota; kingdom Viridiplantae; phylum Streptophyta; class Magnoliopsida; order Lamiales; family Oleaceae; genus Fraxinus; species Fraxinus ornus. The sequence goes on along the minus strand of CAIGRF010294186.1, from coordinate 82,119 downwards.
GGGAACCTTTCACAATATTTAACGGAGAACATTGCTATCTTTATTCAAAAATATTTGCAAAACCAAACTGAACGAATAAAAAATAATTTGTAAAATTGCAAATTAATATGAACGTGTTATATTTAAAAATTCAAAAATAGTAAGTTATAAGATAAAAACATTAAACAATTTGTAAATATTAACCTCTCAAAATAGAAGATAAATGCAATATTAGGGTTGGACAAAAGTCTCGAACCCGAACAGAACCGAACGGTTCTTCATAAGTTAAATACTCGAATGGGTATCCGAATTGAAAACCGATGGATTTGGGTCGGTTCTCGGGTCTAGACCAAGAACCGAATAAGAACCAAATCTAAATAAATTTTTTAATTTTTTTATATTGAATTAATTAAATTTTTTAATTTTTTTTTTAAAACAAATTAGCAAATTAATCCAGCTAAATTAGTTTTTTGTAAATTTGTTAGCCCAACTTTTGATTTTGGGTCTTATCCTTAAATTATTTTTTGTTAGCTCAAACTGCCCAATATTAGTATCTACTTTTTGGTATGGATCACCGATGTTTTAATATTATATTTTGGGGCTTATCTTTAATTTATTTTTTGTTAGCCCAAGCTGCCCAATATTAGTATCTACTTTTTGGTATGGATCACCGATATTTTAATATTAGTATTTACTTTTTGGTATATTCATTGAATTAATCTTATTGGACAACTTGATATTTATATATTTTTAAATTGGGCTACGTTAATTTGTAAAATTTACCAATGAAAATATCATTAGTTGTATTTATGTAGTGTTGTTGTAAATGTTAAAAAAATTAATTATGGTACGGAACTGAACAGAATCGAACCAAAACTTGATATTGGAATGAAGATGTCAAGAAATTTGAGGTTCTTGGAGAGAGAATGTTGTTACCTAGCAATGTAAATTATGAATTTTTTTAAATTTAATAGTTTTTCTTACACAAGTCAAATGATCAAATCATGACATTAATTAGTATTAAATACATACATTAATGAGCTACAAAAAATCTAAAAAGGAAGCTCCAAGGCCAGTTTGGACCTATCACACCCAAAAAGTAACAATTTTCTGCACCATTTTAAAAGTGATAAATTTTGGTACATTTCAAATTTTGTGACATTTATGCAAAATCCCCATATTCAAATTATGTTTTGTCTCTAACTTGGATAGTAAAATTGTTATTTTCTTTTATGAGCTACAATATTAACTCATTAATAAAATAATCAATGAATTAGATTAATATTTAATTTTTATTATGGAAACAATAATTATTTAATTTTGATTAGTGTGTTCCATTATGTTTAAACTTTTAGTATCATTGCTGCAAATTTAGAAAATTGGTATATTTAATATTAGCTATAATTGAATGGCTATTAGGGATATTTGGGATGATTATAGATGTTGAACAAAGATCTCCAATTTCCAAGTTTTCTAGCTCAGTATCAACCAATCAACACCACCAAACGACAAACCAAAACCAAAACCAAGAACCAATGCCCCTAAACAATTGCTTTCGGGTTGCCCACAAAGCTTTGGCAAGGTGTGGGATGTTGTTATAGCCTCAAGATCAGCCATACAGGTTAAAGAAAAGAGAGGAAACCAAGTACTGAAGACAAGGAAGCACGAAGCCAAGAAGACAGACAAAAGGGTTTTGTAAGATTCACGATCTTAGATCAAGGGAATGTTCGAACAGGTCAAGTTCAGGTGTTCTAATAGGATCATCAATGCAACACGAAGATATATTAACAAAAATTCAAAATTCCACTCAATGCAATCTCACACAATGACTAGATGACAAATAGAGCACAAAATCAACAACCAACTTGCAATCAAGATTCAAAACTTCAAATAGAACAAATAATTCCTAAATTTCACAACAAGCAATGGTTACCCCTTCGCGGTAACCCCACACGATGACGTGCTAATGCTGAAATTTAAACGGGATTAGCCAATTTACCAAAGCAGACATATCTGAGTCCGTAAATTACGAGATATGCGAATTTATCACTTTAGGGCCACCACTATTCGCCCTAAAATCTCTAGCAACTGCAGCAACCAATCGAGCAAAAACTGAATCACAAACGCGTTGGGGTAAAATCGTACAGATTTCGTTGTATAACCTGAAACACAAAACTAACAACACAAAATCATTAGAAATGTCAAAATGAAGATTATGTCTAAATAAACCGTCGTCGAAAACCACCCTACGCGCCCGCACGTGCCACTGCCGCACACCACGCGCCCTCTAGTCACCTTCTTCTTCGCCTGCAAAGTCCACCAGTGGTCGCCGCTTCTCCAAAAGATGAGCAGTTTAACCGGAAAAGAAAAAATAGGTCTGAAAATCCACCACCGACCTCGCTCTAATACCAAATGTTGAACAAAAAACTCCAATTTCCAAGTTTCCAGGCTTAGTATCGACCAATCAACACCACTAAACAACAAACCAACGCTAAAAAATCGGTTGCTTTCAGGCTGCCCACAAAGGGCAAGGTGTGGGATGTTGTTATAGCCTCAAGATCAGCCACATAGGCTAAAGAAAAGAAAGGAAACCAAGCATTGAAGACAAGGAAGCACGAAGCCAAGAAGACGAACAAAATGGCTCTTCTTTCTCTCAAACACAAAAGAGGTTAATAAACAATTCCACACACCATATGAACAACAGCAATGGGGAGCATATTTAGTACCAAGTGTGCGCTTTAGGTTAAGGTAATAGAGGCCCAATTGGTAGCATATAAGTGGGTTGTCAACCAAGAAGTCATCTAAGGTAATGGGTCGGATCATGAGTAACACTAATTAAAATTGGTTACTTCAATTGGGCCAAATATGTTGTAGGATTGGTTTGTTCGATTGTGGTGTCGATGTTTCACTTCACTCATCAGCCGATGCCTATGAAGTATAAGCCAAAACGGTTTAATATCATCGTCCGAGATTTATTGGGTATAAAAAACCCAACAGTAACTAATGTAGCGAGCTCTAGGTGCCCAAACTTAACCAATATCAATAAAACAATTTACAAATAGCCAATGTCTGGATCATCGAGGTGGATCTTGATAATCCTGGGCCTTCATGACTCAAGGTCTTAGTGATCGAATTAGTGATCTTGTTGAATATGGATTTAATAACCAGAGATCTAGATGATCGATGTAGATTTTGATGGTCACGGGGCCTTATTGACTGAGGTAGATTTAGTTGATCCTAATCTTTGGTAACCCAATGTTTAGATTAAAAGGATGGATGTTGATGATTTCGAGCCTTAGCGACCAAAGTCTAGATGATTGAAGCAGATCTTGAAGATCTCGAGTCTATATAACTTTAGTTTAGATGACTAAGGTAGATCTTGATGATCATTGATGATGTCAGTATAAAAACGTGCATCTTTTTGAGTTACTTTTATTACTTGTTAAGAAAATGGAGGGCTACTGAGTTAGGGAAACATTCCCTTGAACCTAGTAGTGGCCTATCTAGTACAACTAAGGAAAGGCAAGTTCTCAACTACACTAAAAATTGCGTGAACAAAAGGAAAAGGTGGGCACCTAGGCCTAAGACCAAAAGGGAATGAGAAATAAAAGAGATCGGACAAAGAGGTTAGCCTATTTACTTATAGTAAGTCTCAAGATTTTCTACGTTCTACAGTCAGGATAAAGGCTTCCTTGTCATATCTCTAAGGCTATATGCTCATTTTCCAACACGATGAATGATCTCGTACGGTCCTTTACAATTGGGCCCGAGCTTTCCAAAATTGTGGTCGATCACTTCAATTTTTCTAAGGATGAGATATTTGGCCAGAAATTTGCATCTCTTGACTCGATCATTGAATCTTCATGCCATTCTCCTCTGGTAGGGAGCTATACTTGCAACAATGTCTTCGCAAGGTCTACATTTTACAAGTGAGATTATTCTCTTCGGCCTCGTAGATTATATTTTGAAGCTAATAATTTTGATCTCCACTGGAATAATGGTTTTAATTCCAAATGCTAACACGAAAGGGGTTTCTTTGATAGCTATTTTGAACGTTGTTTAGTACGTCCACGGGTGGTGGGTATTTCGTCAGCTCAATTACCCTCTTGGTTCTTGCCTACTCAGGTGCTGCGGAGGTCTTAAAGATAACCTTTTTGGTGACCTCGGCTAATCTTTTGCTTTGAGATTAGGTGACTAAGGTTAAGTTATGATTGATGCTCAATTTTTTGTAGTATCTTTTGAAGGTCGCTTTATCAAATTATCTATCGTTATCTATAGTTAAAAAGTCTGGGGTATTCTGAATATGTAATCATGGGTTTTTTATGAATGATTCGAGGTTGGCCTCAATAATGGCAGGTAAGGGCTCAGTTTTGACCTATTTTTTAAAGAATTCAATTATCGTTGCCATTGCTAAGAATATACTATGCCCTATTCCGACAGGGAAGGGAGCCTAGGTTGTTGATTTCTCGTTGTTCAAATGGTGGGCGCATGATTGGGTATGAGAACATTTGGCATTTATCTCAGTTCTTAGCATATTCCACTTTTGTTTCCTCATGGTTGGACAAAAGAATCCATGCCGCACTAATTATACTGCTAGAGTTCTCGATCTTTGATGAGACACACATCTATGTGTACCTCGACCATGGCAAGCTTGACCTTAAAATGAAGGAGGCACCTAAGGTAAGGGAGTGTGAAGCTTTGTCGGAACAAGGTTCCTCATATGATGCAATACCTCTGGAGCCTTGATGCTATTGGGCTTCTTGGGATCTTTAGATTATTCACCTCGATCAAAGTAATTGGTTCTATGATCCATCTAAAAGGGTGTATGCTCAATGTACATGACCTCGGGATAAGGAATGATGCTCTGCTTTGCAAGATACTTGTGTAGATTATTTTCTCTAGTACGTTGATGTTCATGAAGACAAGTAGGGATAAGGCATCACAAAAACTTAGACATGGCTGGCCTCAAACAATAATGCAAGCTCGAGATTTGCAATGACTACTTTGTTGTTTATTATTGGGAATTACAATCTAATAGCCTTGAAGATTTATCTTCCTATTCAACACTCCAGCCCCAACATTTGATATATCTTGCCCTTGAGGCTTTGGTATGAGCTCCAACACGAAGTTCGCTAAAACCCGAGCCTTGTCAAGTAATTAGCCCCAACATACACTTTGTAGGAATTTCCTTCATGTTGTATTGACAGAGAGTTACGAATATTTGCTCGAAGTTGTATTTGTGATAAGCCTTACTTCTACTCTTGATAATCATGTTGTGACTATGTGTGCCTTGATATTTTTTCGATGAGCTTGTCAAATGCCTTGTTCAATAAGTGTTGGTATGTAGCTCTGGTATTTTCAATCCAAAGTACATGGCGCTGTAGCAGAAGATGCCTTAGTTGATCATGAAAAAGGTCTTCTTTTAGGGTCCGTTTGATAGGAAGGGTGGAAAATGGGTGGAAAGAAAATGAATTCCAGGGAAAGTAATTGCCTAGACATTATTTTGCAGGGAATTGTTAATTATGTGTGTTTGATTGGTATAATTTTTCACCCGAAAAATTTTTAAATTTTGTGTTCGTTTGGCCTACGTTTGCATCAAAATTATCCATTAAAGTGATAATTTTTTCCACACTTGGTTATAAAATTTGTTTCTATTGCCAAAAAGTAAAAAAAAAAAAAAAAANTTGTTTCCATTGCCAAAAATTAATAAAAAAAAAACAAAAAAAAAATGTTTCCTAAACAATCATTTTTTTCATCAAAGTTTAGTGTTCGTTTGCATCAAAATTGTCGATGAAAGTGAAATTTTTTTTTACACTTTGTTATGAAATTTGTTTCTATTGCTTTAAAAAAAAAACAGAAAATTAAAGTAAAAAATGACGGTTCTTGGAAAACCAATTCTCACCTTTTTGGTGAGAATTGGTTTTCACCAATTTGAAGGAATTTGGGCGCGTGGCCCATGCCCAAGAAAATGAATTCCTACCTACTTTTTACCAATCAAACATTGTCTTTCTTGGAAAATGGAATTCCAAGGAAAAAAAAGCTAATCAAACATGGCCTTAGTCCTTCTCGTCCATTTTGATTCTGTGGTAGCTGGAGAATGCATCAAGAAAACTATAAAGTTCATGTCCTAAGTTAGAGCCCAATTAATTATCGATGCAGAGAAGAGTATAACTATCCTCTGGGCATTCTTTATTGAGGTTGATAAAGTCTATGCAGTCCATCCATTTTATGTTCTCTTTAATGACCAACACCACATTGGCCAACTGGTTTAGGTATTGAACATATGTATAAATCCAGTGATTGCGAGCATGTTGATTTCTTATTGATGGCATCGCGTCTCTAGGAGGCCAACTATCTCTTCATTTGCTTGGATAGTTTTGGTCTGAAGAGGATATTGAGATGATGAACTACGACCCATAGGTCAATATCGAGCATGTCTTCTTCTACACTCCATTTGAAGACATTGATGTGCTCGAGGAGATAGACGATTAGGTCTCTCTTAATTGGGTTCTGTAGTGCTCAATCGATAGTTAGAGTCTTCCGTTTTGAAACTTGGATATCCTTAAGTTCTTCTGCCGGTGACATTTGTATATTGAGGTCGGGATTTTTCCTAATTTTCATGATGTCATGTTAGGAATTTTTAACACTGATGATCATCTTGGACTAACCTATTTCCCAAGAGGTCAAGAACTTCATGGCTAGATCATTGTAAGACGATAACTCAGGAGGCAATGAGAGTAGGTTGGCTTTACAATCCTACTGATGATTACATTAATGGTTCTTGCCCTTTTTTTTAAATCCCTAGAGACCATCCCAATTTTTTTTTGATACCCAGGTATCCCAGTTTTTTATGCCAGACTAAATCCTAGACCTCCAAGACCCTTGCCTCTAGAACCTTGGAAGAGGTAAATCGTGGGATATGCTTCAACTGGTTCCCAGGTTCCCCTCACCAACTGTACACTTCTGTGCACAAGGGATATGTGAATACAAAAAATGAATTGGTCGATATCTTCACTAAAGCTCTAGCTCTTGATCGGTTCTCACATATTAGAAGAGGTTTGGGCATTATTGTTGAATTCGAAGTGCATGACTAAGTTAAATTCTTACTATATGTTTTATTTTCATTATTTTGTTTGTGCCATATTTATGTGGTCAAATATGTTTTATTAAAAAAAGAGGGGACATCTGACGAGCAAACTGAATGTTCGGGATGAACCGGACCGTCCGAACAGCTTGTTCGGTTAGGAGAACCAGACATTTGGTTCTACGAAAATCAGAACTTAAATCGTGAACCAGACCTTTTTTTCTTCACTTCTTCTCCATTTTCTTCCTAAACCCACTTTAAATCCTTCACTCACTCTTCAATTTCCTAACAATTTGATCAAACTCATTACTTCTACATCATCCATCTCCAAGAAGTTCAAATTTTCATCCACCAAATCTCACTTTTCCCAAAATACAAGCCCATCCATTTCTTCCCATCCTTATCAAATTTCTACAATGTCGGGGTCTAGAAGAGCGGGCAAAAGACTAAAGAGCACGGTGATGCAATCTCCTCCACCCTCCTCCAACGAAGAGTAGACTTTGAACACGAGGTGCCAGCTAACCCATTTGAAAAATCCTCAATCTTAATAGGTAAAAATGTTGATTTTGCGGATTTTACTATTGAAGCTCCTTCATTTCATATGGAAGAAGTTTTTGAAAACATGGGTTAGATTTCAATCGCCACTCTAGAAGAACATGCATACCCACGGCTCATGATGGAATATTATAAAAACATGGCTATTACTCCCCGTTTCGGTGATATTTCATGTTTAATTAAAAATAAACGCATTGTCATCAACAAAGTTCTTATTTGTGACATTTTAGAACTTGAGGTGTGGGAAACACATATTTTTCTTCACAAGGCACATCCCACTTTAGATGGATATTGATGTGATCCAGGATGCCGTTGCAACGAACACAAGACCAAAGAAAGATCCATTGATCGTTGAAGTAGGACCAATGACTCGAGCGAGGGCAAGGCGAGCAAAAGAGGCGATGGCATTGCTTGTTCAAGCTACGATCGACGATATGGAGCTCGCAATGAATAATGGAGCAAGTCCCGTGTTGGGATCGGGACCAGCATCGGATTAGAAGATTTGAGCGTGGAGGAAGGACCGATGACTGGAGCGAGGGCAAGACGAGTAAAAGAGGCGACGGCATTGCTTGTTCAAGCTATGGTCGACGATATGGCATTCGTCGTGAAGAATGAAGCAAGTTCCATGTTGGGGTCGAATCCGTAATCGGGATGGACGACCTTGATACAAGCAGTCGAAAATGAGGGTGGAACCTTGCACTATGCGACATTGCACCATGCGGACACATGGTGCATTACTAAGACCAAAAGGTCTCAAATCTTGAGACCTATGCGACCGCATAGGTTAACTCTATGCGGCTGCATAGGGTTAAGTTTCAACCAAAGTTTCATTTTTGCGTTTCATTCCTTGTTTTGCTAGAATCCTAATATATTACGAACTTTTGTAATATTGGCAAGTTATTTCCGATTTTCATGGAATGTGGGTCACACCATTGTTAAGAAATAAATATGTAAGCCTATCCTAACCTACAATAACAAATCTATTTTTGAACACGTGTTTCAGTAAAAAATTGTATCTCGATAAAATTAATCAAGAAAATAAAGAAACAAAAAACCATTTCCATTTTTTCTTTGTTCATTTAAATTTGGTTAAGACTAAGCAGTAGAAGTTGTTATGCTTTGTTCAAAATCGGTCAACTTGATATAGTTTGACTTGTTTTATAGAGATTTATCAAGCAAACACAAACTAGTGCAGTCTATTTTCGTGACTTAAAACAATTTGAATGAAATCGAATCAAATCAAGCTTAATTGATAAGTACAGTTGAATTGGTTTCAATGAAAACTATCTTGACCATCTTGACGTTATGGGCGAATATTCTCTAGCCATCTCGTGCCAAAAAGAAGGCTAGTCGATTAATTTCAAAGGGATATTGTATTCTTATATTGAATACTCCATGAAATAATCTCAATCTCTCGCTGTAACTTATATCAAATACTTGTTGTCTTTTTGTAGTCCATTGTAACATGTATCCTATACTAGTTGATATGTATGCCTAAAATAAATAAACATTCAGGCCAACATGAGACTTGCATGTCGAAAAATAATAAAACCGACATAAGGGTCCAATAAATTTAACAATGAGCTTGCAGGCCAATCCCCAATAATTTAAATGAGAATAAATAAATCAACAATTGAACCAATCACATTGGTTGAGTCTATTGTTGGGTGTGCGACCAAAGTCCTACATTGGCTAGAAGCGGGGAGGATTATATGTTTATAAGTATGGACAACATCTCCATTGGTATGATGCCTTTTGGGATAAAGTTCAAAATCAAATCCATGAGGGATTAGGCTCAAAGTAGACAATATCATACTAATGTGGAGATATGTAGTGTCCATAGTCCTTACATATGGTATCAGAGCCAAGCCACAGACTTAGCCACCTGGATAAATTCCTCGAAATGCCGAATGAAGGTGGTGAGCCTCGGTTTGCTCGCGATGGGATCCGTGGATGAGCTCTATTGGATAGTCGGTGTGCTCTGGATACTTCATGGATGTGTCCTGACCCCAACATGGTGAAGAGGAGTTAACCTGGATAGAGCAAGCTCTCGAGTTAGGTATTGTTCTCCGGATGCTTCATGGACGTGTCGTGACCCCAACAGGGTGAAGATGAGAGTGGAGAATCCTGATTGGTAGAGAGTGGACGGATGGATGATCGTTTGAGGAGAGGCTCGGTGGTCCTTTGTTCGAGGGGATGATTGTTTGGTGTGCAATCAAAGTCCCACATGGATTAAGTGGGGATGACCATGGGTTTATAAGTATGGACAATATCTCCATTGGTAAGAGGCCTTCTGGGGTAAAGCCCAAATGCAAATTCATGAGGTTTTAGGTCCAAAGTGGACAATATCATACCAATATAGAGATATGTGGTGTCCATAGTCCTTACAGTTACTAATTATCTTCAATGTTTAAACTCCCAGTATCTTAAGCATATAAGCCTTGGTCATCTTATTTATTAAAAACTTCACCAAGTTTTCTCTCAAAAGGTTGCACAATTTTATACCTCAGTACATTGAGAACAATATTATTGTTGAGTTCAAACATGGAGAAACAAAACTAAACACAAAATTTCAAAACATAAAGCAAAAAAGAATGAACATCTTTCTTAAAAGATATGGAGGAATAGCGCTTCACATGAATCACAAAAAGCTCGGGCTTCTAACAAGCTAGAGCACGAAAGTCTATAACTTTAAATGTAAAGTAAATAAACCTAACTTTTATTCACTTTTTAAAGGACGTCATCCTCCTTTCTCTTCTCATCATTCTCTACGTCAAGACAAATAAATTCGGAGAGGTCTTGCCCCTTGTTCCTCAAGAAGAAAGAGCACAAGCGAAATTATCGAGTAGATGTAGCTTAAGCTAAGCCCACAACTCATTCAGGCATTGATGACAGGTGCCCTCAGTAAACTCTCCTACCTCGCTCTTCCACAGCTTCAGTCCGGGTCCTAGCTTCATCAGCGTCTTGTTTGACATTTTTGGCCTTAGCTTTTTTAAGCTTAACCTCTAGCCAACGCATCTCAACCTTCTCTTTACCAAGATTAGCCACATGCCCATCAATTGATCTCTTTAGCTTCACATTCTTTGACTTAAGGTCAGAAGCAAGATGTCATTGTGTGTCGAATGAGCTTCACAAATCCTTACCTTTTGCTCGAGGTCGTGCTCCTACTTATGACACCCTCTGTAGTATTTAAGGTCTACAAAAATAAAACAAACAAGTTAAATTACCACATTTAAAAGGACATTAGGACAAGATCATTATAATCAAATCGTTACCTGGAGGACGCTGGCTATTAAAGCTTTCCGAAAGCTCACCTCCTCATAATACTACTTTATAACGATTGTGAAGATGTGGATCACAAACATTCACCTTAGCTCTAGGCATTTTCTCTTCCTCCAGTACAATTGACGGGGAGTCACGTAGGCCATGAAACCTCTGAGAGAAGGCTCCACAACCATTAAAATTTCAAATAATGGTGGGGATAGGGGTGGGGGTGGAAGGGCAAATGAGGACTTAAATTACCTAATTGAATAGACATCGTTATTAAAAATGAAGATGGACAATGTAATATAAAAAGTATTAAGGAAATAAGGGAGGTGTATTCAATTAGGACTTTTGAAGATTTTGATGGATTTTTTTTTTTTT
>CAIGRF010294186.1:59863-70110 GCA_903798235.1 Fraxinus ornus | reverse complement strand
CAAAACATTTTCTATGCAATTATTTTCCCTGGAAATCATTTTCTTTCCACTCATTTTCCAACCTTGCAATCAACGCACCCTTATAGAGACTTCTAAAAATTTTTAATTGAATACACCGTGACTTTTAGAAACTTAGTAAAAATTTATAAAAGTCTCAATTGAACACACCAATACTTTTTAAAGAGTCTCTAAAAGTTTATATTGAATTTTCCTAAATTTTTTAAATTCCAAAAATTTATTAAAAATCTCAATTGATCACACGTTTGACTTTAGAGCTAATGCTATAAATATAAAATAAACACGTGGCAAAAAGTGAAACACCAAATACTGTTATTTTATCAAATAATTGTTGACATTATAAACTCTGTTTGCTGGGCTCGAGTTTTAGGGCTCTTTATCATATTCCACACACTCATCCACTGAGTTTAACCGATCCATTATGCGAACTCGAAATTCCGACTCACCAAAATCAGCCGCGCCGGCGAAAAAGACACCGCCGGCCGGAAAGAGGTCCGCTGCCAACGCCAAGACACAAACGCCTACGTCCTCCGTTGACCCGCCGGCTGAATCTCCGGCTACGGAGACGGCAACGCCTAAGACAGTGGTGACAAAGCGTGCCACCGCCGCGAGAGCAAAGCAAGTCAAGCCTAGTGATGTTACCTCCAAATCGGAACCCGAACAATCAGGTTTATTGAGATTTATACAGCTCTTTGTTTTCAATTCTTTATGGACCAGTTCTTTTTGTGCCGTATTTGTTGTTGCTATATTCAGTATATATGATGATGATACGATGATGATGATGATGATGATGATGATGATGATAATAATAATCATAATAATAATAATAATATTCTAGATCTTCTTGTTTCTCATCACTAAGTTGTCAATGTTTTAGGGAAATGAAAAAAACATATGTGATTAGTGGTTGATTGAATATTGATCAACGGGTTTAATTTGTTTAATTTTTATTTATTTTTCATTAATGCTCATTTTTTGCCTTCTTTGCTATTTTGGTGAGAATGCGATGTGCATCTTGTAGTTATTCTTTTTCATTTCTATTGAAGCACATTGTATTTGAGACATTAAACAGGTTCTATCAAAATATCAACAATAAAAGTAGTTCAATCTTAATGCTACTTTCTAGCCTCATCTTGATCCTACGTTTAGAGTAGTTCTTTGGTATGAATTAATTTAGATATGCAGTGGCTAAACACCATTTTTTGTTTTGGTTTTTTGAGCTTTTCCAATATGTTCAACGGCCTAGCAGTGACATTCTTTTTCTAATTGTTGTAGTAGTTGATCAAGCTAAAACATCCCATGAAGCTATTCATGCAACACCAGAAACAAAACCTGCTTCTAGCAGTAGAATTGTGAGAAAGGTTGTAAGGAAAGTGATTAAAAAAACTCCAGTTTCAACTAGATCTGCTTCTGGAAAGACACAGAAATCAATTGAAGCTGAGAAGAATGATAAATACTTGAAGGAAACAGTAAGTGAAGTTGAGGAGATACAGAATGAAGCTGCCTTGCAGGAAACTGTAAGTGAAGTTGAGAGGGCAAAGAATGAAGGACCCTCAAAGGAAACAGTAAGTGAAGTTGAGATGGTAAAGAATGAAGAACCCTTGAAAGAAACAGTAAAGGATTCGAAAAATGATGAACCTGCAACTAGTGAAAAGCCTTTGATTGAAAATGTTCAGCTATCCACGGAGAATAAAAACATTGGTGATCTTGAACAGTCCTTGAAAAAGGACGATGAGGAAATGGGTGACACAGAAAAGCTTTTTATTGAAAATATTGAAGATTTGTCAAAGGAAGTAGAACCCATGAACACAGATGTGAAATCTATGCAAGCTCGAGATCCCAGTAAAGGAAAAGAGAAAGAGCAGTTGAAGGAAGAAAAGGAGGAGCAAACCAAAAGCACCGAGGATAAAGAAGAACCTGAAAGCATGATCATTGAAACAGAGGAAGGCACCAATGAGGAGTTGAAACGGGATGATACCTCCATAGATGAAGTGGGTGGTGAAAAAATCGAGGCTCTTAGTGATCAAGAGGTTCATGAGGAGTTTGGTGGAGAAGATTTTGCTGATGATGATGTGCCTGAAAATGAGCCAGAAGCTGAGGCATTGGATGAAGAGCGTGTAGAATCGAATGCGGCTGCAAGAGAACGCAAGATAAGGAAAGAAAGGGAAGTATTTGTTGGTGGGTTGGATCGGGATGCTTCGGAAGAGGAAATTAGAAAGGTATTCGAACATGCAGGGGAGGTTGTTGAAGTTCGCATCCACAAGGATCCATCAACAAACAAGAATAAGGGGTATGCATTTGTTCAGTTTGCGACAAAGGAGCAAGCAAGCCGTGCTTTGTCAGAAATGAAAAACCCTGTTGTATGGATCGTTTACTTGTTTTCTTAATTCATGTTTTTTATTTATGCATGCATGTGCACTTGATGCTTGTTTTGCTTGGGTGTGTAGATATATATTCTGCAGATAGTCCAGTGTAATTCTGATTCTAAGGTTTTTTAGATACATGGGAAGCGATGTGGGACTGCACCAAGTGAGGACAATGACACGTTGTTCTTGGGAAATATTTGCAACACATGGACAAAGGAAGCTGTAAGATCAATACTAGTTTATTTGTTTAGAATCATAGATTTACTATGTTATCTTTAGCTCATATTATTTATATTTACTAATACAGATAAAACAAAAGCTGAAGGACTATGGGATAGAAGGTGTCGAAAATATTACTTTGGTAGCAGATCCCCGACATGAAGGGTTGAGCCGTGGTTTTGCATTCATTGAGTTCTATTGTCATGCTGAGGCTATGCTGGCTTACAAAAGACTCCAAAAACCCGACGTAATATTTGGCCACCCTGAGAGAACTGCCAAAGTGGCTTTTGCTGAGCCTTTACGTGAGCCGGATCCTGAGGTCATGGCCCAAGTTAAGTCAATATTTGTTGATGGGCTCCCTCCTTACTGGGACGAAGATCGTGTAAGGGAGAAGTTCACAGGTTTTGGGGCGATCGCACGAGTTATGTTGGCAAGAAATATGTCAACGGCAAAGCGGAAGGATTTTGGTTTTGTTGATTTTACCACACATGAAGCTGCTGTTTCATGTGTTGAAGGCATAAACACCAATGGATTGAGTGATGGTGACTTAAAGGTATACTTAGAACTTCAATTATTGTGCCTGTCAATTATTTGAGCATACTGCTAGGAAACGGCTGCTGGTTTTCATTATGTGATGATCTAATATTACCACACAAGTATTTTGGCAGACTGTAGTCAGATAAATTTGCAGATAGATTATTAATTCATCGTTTAAATGGACTGCAGAAATCAGGAAAGGAGCCTTTGAATTCTGTGATTATTATGGCTCTGAAATACACATTGAGTTCTATATTTTCCTCGTGTACTTTTTCTATGAGCTTTTTTGGGCACATTTAACTACACATTGAGTTCTATATTTTCCTCGTGTACTTTTTCTATGAGCTTTTTTGGGCACATTTAACTGCTTTTTGTTATTATTACTTTCACTCTCCTTTCTAGGTTAAAGTGTGCGCTAGACTGTCAAATCCTTTACCCAAGATGCAGGCTGTGAAAGGTGGAATGTGTGGAGGTTTTCGAATTGGCCATGGTGGCAGCAGCACTTTGCCTAGATATTTTGGTACAGATGCATCTGTATTGGGTAACTGAGGTTCTTATTGATTTCATGTGATAGGCTTTAAGTGTGGTACATTGCTTTGCTCACAGGAAGGGGTTTTGGACAAGGTGGACGTCCTTTTAACCATGCAAACTTCCAGTATGGTAGGGGTTTCAATCCACGTGGTCCTGGACATGGTGGGAGAATGGGCTTTCCCAATAACCAGGATTTTGACAGCCCATATCCTCCTTTTCATGGAAGACAGAATTTCGGACGAGGTGGTGCATGGTTAATACTGTAGATTTCCCCCTCTGAAAAAAAAAATAATAATAATAAATACAGGAAGATGAAAAAAATCAAAAGAAATCACCCCTGTGCTTTTTTTTTTTTTCTCAAATGATAAATAGAAGATTGCAAAGATACATGAAACTTTTGGCAGTTTTTTAACCTTGTGTTGTAACTTTCTGTCTTGCGTTTTCAATGTGTGGTATGTTCCATAAACAGGGGGGAGATGGGGTTTCAGAGGTGCTCATCATCAGCGCCCAGTGCCTGCGAGATCTTACCTAGACAGAATAAGGCATCGTGCAACTGATAGAGGCCATGGTGAATTTGATTCATTTAGGAGACATCAATATTCATTTGAAGAGGGATATAACAGGTCATTCACAGGAAGGCACTTTGATGACCCGTATCTGTATGATGATGCTTCCCACGGGACAAAGAGATCGTATTACATGACAGTAAGTTGCAAAAATTTCATGTTCCATTTTCTTGGATACACTACCTTTGGGAAGGAGTTTGCTGCGTGCAATGCTGTAATTCGGTTTTATTTACAACTTTTCCTTTGCTTTTAGGACCAGGATCCTGATTTTGCAGAGCCTAGTAGACATCGCCCTCGATTGGATCATTCCGGCTCTGCTGCATCACTTCATGGAAGCCGATATCGAGGTTTGTATTTTATCTGCAAACAGTTGGTGCTTTTGTTTGGTCTTGTTATTGCTCTTGAACCTCTTGGTCTTCATCAATTTCCCACTACTCTTAACTAATGGTTATGTTGATAACAGAAGATCTGGGAGCTGATGGTAGTCTCTACTCTCAACATTATTATGGTTCGGACGTGAGTATCGTGGTTTTATCTGTTCTTGACCTGAGTTTACCTGTGGGACTGTAGATATTTATTTGTCACATTATGTTACAGTATGGCGGAGGTCCATATTCATCATCTTATGGTGATGATCGCCCATACGGACGTGGCTACTACTATTAGGCTCAGTGATATAGAGTAATAATGCCAATGACTCTCTCTCCATATTATTTACTTCCAGCTGTAAGAACACACCGTTTTCTTACCAATGGTTTTTCAATTGAATATTTGCAGGTGAAGTGGAGAAGGTCAAGTCTTAGTTCTTAGCGTGGCTGTGGGACTAGATTTTGTTCCCTGTGGCAAGGGGTTTTATTTCCCATTCTCTTTATCTATTTATTTTTCTCTACTGCTATTCCCATTTAGTCTTTTCTGAAGTTCTTTCCTCTTGTAGCTCCTACTTTTCCGTTGTCATCATCAGATTTTAGATGTCATCCGTGTGAGTTTTTAGGTCGTGGCTTTTGAAAGCACCTTAATATAAACACTGGTACTCTGTGTGTAAGATGTGTAGACAATCATATTACAACTATAAGATGTAGTTTAATTGATGTATGGAGTTTCTTTTCCTCTGCGTAATAGTTTTGAGGACATGATTATTACTTGCGAGATTAGGCAGAGTTGCCCCTATGTATATTATATTTCCTGTGGATTGAGCACGTCTAACGATCATTTCACCTTGAAGCCTGAGGAGAAAATTTGGGGTTTGAATTTTTCTATTGGTTTTCAAGGTCATAGTCTTAGATCAAAATACTAATCTGTGATTTGGCATAAAGCTGCAATCTTGATGAACAAATTTACAAACTTCAGTGAGATGGCTTTTTGGTTCAAATGGATTATGTTGAGTGATATAGGCTTTGAATTTTATTCTGATTGAATTAGGGGCAATCATTTCTATGGTAAAACCCAAGTTTGAGGAATAAGCTGGAGTAAAACAATTATATGTATGATAAATAAGACTGCTAACTTCAGATATGAATTTTTTTTAAGCTTTATTAATCAGCTGGATTTACTGTGTATAATGTATCGGAACAAATTCCTGCATATAGCTGCTCTGCAGTCTATTGCAATTCTGGTTTCAATTTAGTTGGGGGGATGTTGATGGATGATATTAGTTGGCATTTCATATTAAGATGAGAAGTGGGAATACAGTGTTTTAGGAAAAGGTACTCCCATGAGCTCAAATTTTCAAGGTGCGGTTGCATGTTGCTACTGATATTTTCATCCTATATGCTATAGCTTTAAACAAACATTAGTCACCTAGCAAGTAGACCCAGTCTTCTGCATGTGATGCTTTTGTAATTAAGTTGGCAAATTCTGCTAGTGGTTTTAATGCAATTATTTCTATCTATCTGAATCAATTTATTATTCTAGCATATAGTACTTCACCAATCAAGGAATTGATTTTGCCTAGGGATGGGGCTTTCACCAGTGCTGATTTTTCTTTAACATGTCTGTAAACACGTACAGAAAATGCTTCACATATTTGTTTGATATGAAGTTTACAGGAGTTATTTAGTAGGCTTTTGGTTTCTAGCATAGAAGCCTTTTTGGTCATCTGGATGTCGACTATTTTGGATAGAGGAAATAGATTTTCCTAATCAAAATTGCATTGTGAAGCATATCAACAATGTGGGAATAGATTCTTCATTACAGATACATCTCCTTATTCATAGTTTAATAGAAAATTTGATACCCTGGGGGTGTTCTTGGAAGATGTCTATCCTTGATGTCAAATATGTTTGATGTTAATAGACAGCATAAGGTTTGCTTGTCAGCTTAGTTCAATGCAAAGATTCTGGATCGTAGTTTTTTAAAATGAATACTTCCTGCTCTGCCCGTATCCATGAAAATGTGATCGATTGGTTGGTGTGTATGTGTATTGTTCAAATTTATGGACGTTTACAGTGATGGAGATTGTTCTCAAGGGTATATGGCTCTTGTAGGGTTATAATGCTCTCAAGTAATCATGCCATTTTTTATATGTCCTGCTTGTTTCTGTTGTTTCTTGCAGTTTAAATTAGTGTAGGGGCTTAGAACATATTATATTGATCTTGACGATCCCAAATTGCTGGGTTATGGGAAAAGGAAGCTGACCGTCTTGTGCTAGCTATGGGTGTTGGATGTTGTAGATACTGTTTACTACACTGTTGCTGAAGATTTCTGGTTGATGATTGATCTTGGATATTGCCTATGGGCTAATTCTAAAAAACATTTAGCTGTGCTTCATGCAACGATTAGTAAGATTATGATCATTGGAGGGGGAAGATGAAGTATGGGATCACTGCATAGGGTTATAAATTTGGAAAACCCCTCTTATATCCCAGTCAATGACATGGATATTGTTTCGAAGTTGTTTTGTGGTTATTTGACCTCGGTCTTTTAGTTCAAGTGTATATATGTTGAATGAAGATGACACACAATTGTATTTTATAGGCTTCGTTTGTTGTTAAACCACTCTCGTATCCAAGTAAATGACACCGACAACTGATAGAAGTACTCTCTTTTGATTCGAGAACCTTCTGTTTCTTTCCTAACGCTGCAAAAGATTTTTTTTTTCCTTGCAGTTTTTTAAATACCAACACAAATCCAAGTAAACAAAATTTCTGTGTCTCCTTCTCCCTTTGTCTCTTCCTCTCTCACAGTCAAATGTGCCTGCACAATTGCCCTGCCTGCTGTCTGAACTTGATCTTTCAAGGATACCTCTATCAGTTACCAGATTTTTTAACTCTGTTTTCAGTTAATTTTTTATGCTTGCCACGGTCAATATGTCATCTGTGTTTATTGTTTTGATGTTCAGATTTTTATTTATTTATTATTATGTAGTTTCCTGGATTGCCCTTTTTGTGTACTTAATAATTGATGCTTCGGAGTTTTACCAAGTGAACTTTGATGTAAAATTGATGATACGAAGAAATGTTGAATCGACATTATGTTTTGTGTTATTGTTTTACATGTCATTTATTTTCCTGTATTGTAACATTTAGTGCGAGAACATATTTTATTGAAGATTTAATTGCTTATGGTGACAGTCCCAGCCCAGCAGTATCTAAAAATGTTACTTTCCCTTGTATGATCATTCGAAGTATACTATGCCATGTAGAAATTCACATGTTTCTCTCTCTCTTATTTTTTTTTTTTCCAAATCTGTTTCTAGTTTATGACTGCAACTTTATGGTATACATAGCTCTTGGGTTCCACAGTCAATGAGTAGGATAGTTTCTTTGTATGGTGTTCTTTTGCTCTGTGTTGTAAGACCGAAAAAGCTGGAGAGTTCTTCTTTTTAGGGACTTCTCAATTAGGATATAATTGAAGTATAATCTGCAATATGCATTGTTTTATGAACTGCGGAGGCAGGAAAGAAAATAATTTATAATTGTCTACTTTTAAATTAATAAAATTTGATTTTTTCTGCTAAAATAAAGTTCAATGCCATCTTTCTTTATGAAAAGAAATATATATACGTTTTTTGCCTCTGAAAAAAAAAAATTACAAAAATTTGAAACAAAATAGATAATATCTTAAAAAGATGAGTTTTGCTAAATTTTTGTATGGATAAGTTGATAGATGCATGCTGAAATTCAAATCATGGGATAGATGCATGCATCTGTCGACCTTTACGTGCAGAATCATTTTGTACAATTAGAATAACTGTAATACGATGGTTATTAATATAAAATTATTACTGCAATGTACAACTCTTGAAAAGGTTGATTATGTATAAAATATATGGTTGAAGTGCAATAGTACGGTGCCTTAATACTTGAGGAAATAACTAACTTGTAAAAAATACTTTTTTGAATGGGAAAAATACACCGGTATCATAATTTCAAGATACATTTTTAAATTTAAGAAATTTGTGGAATTCTTTCAAAAATCAAGCAATCACTTTTGCGACCATTTGATAAAATTTGTGCCATTAACATCAATTTATACTAACAATTATGGACTAGTACGAAATCACGCAATGTCACAGTTAAAGACACAAAACATGGTCACAATTATAAATTTAGTCACAAATTACACATTTTTATAGATCATAAATTATTTATCTCGATCACAAATTATCAAGTTAACTGATCACAATTATCAATTAATTAGTTACAAATTATTCTTCATCTCCTCCCCTCTCACCTCACCATACATTTCACTACTAATGTAACCACCCAAATGTCGTTACCTTTGCCTTAGATCCACAACCTACCACCTCCAATGCACCATATTTTTTATTACAAAAAAATGATTTTAGCTTACGATTGTTTAGTGAAAAATGTATCATTGCACGAGCATACAAGTCAGATAGGCATATTCACAAGAGAGAAGTATAAATACTGGAGGCTATATACCTCTTTTTTTAAGCATTGCGTTTTCTTCATTGCGTGAGTGATTCGAGCTTTTAAAATTTAAAAACCAATAATGAATCACTCGAAACGAAAACCAATAACCAATCACTTCCAAACAATTGATATTTGGCTCCAAGGACAAGGAGGCGACAAAGAGTGGTACTACATTACTCTGTGGGGGCTCTCATCGCCCTTTCATAGTGGTCTTCCCACTTAATTAAGCTCCCGTTTGGTGCACATTATTTTCCAAAGAATGCATTTTTTTGGTTGATGTGATAGGAAATATGTGGTTGAAGAAGAAGGAAAAATTATTGATGTGATGAAAATTTTTATTTTATTGAGGAATGTGTGGTTGAAAGTGAATAAAAGAATGAGAATGAAAAAAAAATTGTGGCCCAAACATTTGATGTTATGATAATTTTTATTTTATTGAGGAATGTGTGGTTGTTAGTTAATAAAAGAATGAGAATGAATAAAAAATTGTGGCGGGGGCTAAGCATTGGAAAGAGGGTTAGTACTAGATCCGAGACCAATAGCAATTCGTAGAGGGAAATGCTTTGTTGTCTTTGACCGTGCCTCAGAAGTTCGCCGAATCCCGTGAGTGTTAATTGCCGAGGTGAATGGTGTTTTATACTTCTTTTTGTTTTATAGGTAGCCTCTTCCAGTACAATAGCTCCACTTCGGAGTGGGATACCATCAAGAAGATCTATCAGCAATCGATGCAGAAGAGGGACTACTTCAAAAGCATGCTCACTTCATCTGACACAATCTAATGGCCAACTAAGGTGAGTAAATTGTGCCCCCCAGGGCACATCCCAACTGGCAAAGAGAAGGGCGCTTCAATGCTGGCAGATCAGAGGTCGTGAGTTCGATTCCTTGAAGGCTCTTGGAAGGCAGATATTCTCCTGGAAGGCAGGATTTATCCTGGAAGGCAGGAGCTCTACTGGAAGGCAAGATGCAGGATGGGGGTTGACTTGCTTGGCACTTTGGCAGATCAGTTGGGGGGGCTCTTCAACACTGGCCAGTTTGGGGCACATCCTGCGGTTTACCTGTCTGCATCTTGAGGGGCCGAGGTGTAGACTCCAGGATTTAGTCGCTGTAAGGTGGATACCTGGATATCAAAAAAAAAA
>CAIGRF010294186.1:47435-59614 GCA_903798235.1 Fraxinus ornus | reverse complement strand
ATATTAAATGTCAATTCTACAAAAAAAAAAAAAAAAAAAAAAAAAAAAAAAAAAGGTGAGTAAATTGTTGTTTCTTTCCATCACATTTTCCTTGGAAAAAATACTAATACTTCTTCTTTTACTACAAAATCGTCTAATATGAAAATTTTCCCGAGGCCATCCATGACCTCTATAAGGCAAGGTGACTCCACCACCTCACGAGAACTAAGTACCTTTGCTGTTTCTTACCATGATCAGAGAGAAGAGTTAGAGAGGGCCAATCCCCTAGGAGAATATCTAGGAGAATATCGCTGAGGAGGTGCCTCAGCTGCAGAGGTCTGCTCGTAAGAGGAAGACGCCAAAGGTGCTAATTCTTCCAAGGGTGTCAAGCCCGTCCCCACTGCCATCCCTATTACCGAGGCCTCCACTGAGGTTACAATTTTTTAAAATAAATTCGAAGTGAGGCCTCATCCCTACGTTAGGTAAAAGATACCTTCCCATTGAGACCCATCTGATAAGGATATTTTTTGTTTCCCAATTTTGAGGCCCTACCCGAAGTTGTGGCAGAGTTGTTTCCTCCTGAAGTAGCCACTGCTGCTAATACATTCAATGAAAATTGGACTCAATCATAGGCAGACCACCCTGTGCGATGCTAATGAATCTAACTGTGTGGTAGCTGAGGCAGAAGGTTCACGAGCCTAACTGTGTGGTGGCCTCCCTGACGTAGCTGTTTGAGGCTTCGAACAACCATCAAAGGCTAGACGTCAAGGCCTTGGAGGAGGCCAATAAAATAAGTATCCAATTGAAGGCTGAGGTGGCCTCATTGAATACAAAGGTTCAAACAGTGCATGATCGAGTCCAATATGTTGGAAAAGAGGCCATTAAGAACCACATGGACCACTTCGAGGAAATAGAAGACTACAATAAGTTCACCAGCTACTTCTCCAGTTAGGGTTCCGGTTCCAACATACATCGAATCAAAGTCGTACATCCTAATTGGGATATCAAATTTCTAGAGGAAGAGTTTGGTGGGGCAGCACTGGAAGAAACTCCTTCATTTGAGTCAACTGATGTCGAGGGTAATCCTTCCGAATAGGGTCTTGTAGATTTTTCTCTTACTTTTTGTTCCTGTTAGGATTTAGTTGTTGGCAATCTTTTGACAAAACTATTGTTGTAAAAGAGCTTTTAAAAGTCAAAGTGTCCAGTAGTAATTTAAAAGTCCTAGGATTCGATTATGGAACAAAGGAATAAAAGTCGCTGCATTTTCAGTAGCCTATCGTCCAGCTGATGCTTGAGCGGTAAAAACAGAAGTTGCGTCGCGCGTTTGTCACGTGAACCTGCCTATCGCGTGAACTTCGCTCGAGTGACACATTTTCGCCGCCTGTCGCTGAGCTCTTGCTCGAGTGACAATGTATTCCGAAAAAACCTAATTCGTGTTTTTCAAGGTTTTTATCCGACCCATACTACCCAAAACCTCTTCAGTATATATATGGACGCCACCATTCGAAAAACGTAGGTTGAACATTGAGAGAAACAAGTTCTTACGTCCTCCATATCATTCTACATCATTTCTAGAGTTCAACCATCATATTGATTTCATTATTGCTGTGAAAAACATCAACCTTACATAAACCAAACACCAAAACACTTACTTCCATAATATCTGACAGAGTTCTGAGATCAAGGTAGGTGACTAGAGTTTCTGGTTGTTGGAGAACGAGGATTTCTCATTAATCCACCTGAGATAGATAAATTCAGAAAGTCGGGAATTGGTGCAGGAGCACGCAATCCAGGAGAGTTTTGGTGATTACAGTCAAGAGGTTAGAAAGTATTAGAGTTAGTTGAATCCGACAGTACTGTAACTTGATTCATTTATAGTGGATTGTTACTGGCTTGCGCTCGGAGTTTTTACCTAGTTAAAGATTTTTTCCGTCAACATATTTTGTGTTATTTACTGCTTTCTTTATAGCTGCGACATTCAAACCATAAGAAAATTAAATTGATTGATTAACCATCAAGAAACAATTAAAAGTGACTTGTTGCTTATTAATTGTTAATTTTTAATTCCGCGTTGTTAATCTATTATGTAATTGTAGGGTCGAACTAGTAACTAACAAGTGGTATCGAGCCTGATTTCGATTCATGGCCATATTTAATTTAGATGAGTCAATCTCTTTCTGTGACTCCATTTTTTGACGGAAGCAATTATACATATTGGAAGGTTAGGATGAGAGCATTTCTTAAGTCTCTAGATGAGCGAATTTGGGTTAGTGTGCAAAATGGTTAGACCGCCCATTCCTCTACTGTTTTAGGTGTAGTTACCCCCACTAATATTTCTCTTTGGACCAAGGATGAATTAGCTGAGTGCAACTGGAATAGTAAAGGGCTTCATACCCTATTTATGGCTGTGTTTGGTGAAGAGTTTAGGAGAGTGTCGATGTGTGAAATTGCAAAAGAAGTTTGGGATATTTTAAAAACCACGCATGAGGGAATCAAAATCGTTAAAAACTCTAAGCTGCAGATGTTAACCTCTAGGTTTAAAGAAATTAGAATGAAAGACGATGAATTCTATGCAAAGCTAAATGGCATAGTGAACTCTAGTTTCAATCTAGGTGAAAAAATCCCTGAGTCTAATTTTTTTTTAAAAGTTTTTAGATCCTTACTTGAGAGATTTAGACCCAAGATTACTACGATTGAAGAGAGCAATGACTTAGATACAGTTAAGATAGAGGAACTTGTAGGACCCTTCAAACTTATGAACTCACAATATCTCAAGCGAAGAAGGTTCAATTTATAGCTTTGAATTCCGTTAAAGAAGATGAGTATGAGTCTATTGACATTGAGACCTTTAGAGATGATGAGATGACTTATTTTGTTAAAAAATTTCAAAAAGTTCTTAGAAATAGGAGAAAACCTCAAGAGAGGAAGAAGGATGCCCCTAATAAATTTCTGAAAGACAAGCATGATAAGGCTAATGCTAGAAGTTCTAGTAAGAAATGTCAGTTAGTTAGATGTCATGAGTGTCAAGGTTTATAAGAATGATTGTCCTAATTATAAGAACTTAAATAAAGGAAAGAGTAAGGCATTGGCGATATCTCTTACTGATGATGAATCCAATTCAAGTGTTCAGAGTGATACCTCTAGCGGTGAGGATGAAAGGAAGTTTATGACATTAACTGCTAGGATTAAGAATGAATCTAATAAGGATAGTGAGAAGGTGGAAAATGATGAACGTCGTGAGAATTTTAAGGAAGACTCTCAGGATGAGACTGACATTTTCGAGGCATATCGACGGTTATTTGATGAGACTCTTAAGATAAAAGAAGGTCAATAAAGCAGTATTGAAGAATGTTAATGCACTTGAGATAGAAAGGGAGAAACTAATAGTTGACCTACATGATTCTACCAAAAATCTGAGTGAGTTGAGACTTGTCAATGAGAGCCTAGAAGCTAAGGTTAAAACCTTAACAAGTGACCTAGAAAAATTCGAAACTCAACTTCATTCCTTCTTGAATGGTTCTCTAAAACTTGATAATCTGTTAGGGATGAACAAACCAGTTGAAAATAGGCAGGGTCTAGTATATGTTCAAATTGATAACAATACTGCTAGTGTATCCAAGACCCGTTTGTCTCAGTCACCAACAAACTTAGAAATGTTCTTAATCCTGAACTCAAGAACAAGGGTATCGTAAGATAGAAGCCTACTAGACAGCGTAGGACTTACCAATCTAGGAATAAATATTAGCGACCACATAACTTTGGACCACATAACAAGGGTATCGTAGGATAGAAGTCTGTTTCAATAAAGTTAAAAATTAGGATTTTGATGGCCAAATTGACTTTCTTACTAATTTAGTGAGTCATTTGACTAAGTTTATGACAGAGTTGACATTGGGATAAGTCCTCACTATTCAGGTTTGGGAGAAAAAGAGTTATTTGAAAAAAGTAGAAATTAATCATGGTACTCTTAAAGGTAAAAGCGTTTGTATACCTAATTGATTAGGTACTTTTGATGCATGTTTGTGCTTTTTATTTGATTCATTCATTATTATATGCATATCATTTTTTTGTTTGTTTGATTTTACTTTTTAGGTAGTTGATTGTTTAAATAAATAAATAAAAATTGAAAAATTTTGAAAAGTTGAGAAAAAAAACATAGAGGGAAAAATTATTCATTACAACATGATACATGATTTACTTGAACATCTGTGTTGTGACGAAGTATGAGTTTAATTGATGTGCTGCAGCATATTTTCCATTACTTTGTTTAGGTTGATATGAAGTACTTTGTATAGGTTTTTTCATGAACCATCTACACTGTACACACTATGATCTTGTGAGTAAGTATTGACTGCATGTGTGAGATTTTGGATGGTCAACATATGTTGGTAAGGTGACATTGAACATGGATTGACCTTAATTTAGCAGACATAAGCTCGAGCATATCCTTTTAAATAAAATAGAAATGTTTCATCTTATATTCTTATTTGGAGCCTATTTGATTCGTGTAATTAAGCGCGAGGGGTTTCTCATAACTTGATGCCCTATGGTTAACTGACTTTGAGTCATCAGCCCAAAACTCGTTACATTGTTCATCTTAGTCGCTTAATGGAGAAGAGTCTGCACATAAAATGTGAAAAATTGAAAAGAAAAATGATGGGTTTAAAAAGAAATATATAAATTATGTGAATATATATATATATATATATATGCTTATGGTCAGGAAGAGAAAAGAATAATATATGTGAAAATGAGTTTTATGTATAGGTCCTAATATGGAGTTTCTGGTTTAACTTTCATTAACAGAGGAATCAACTTATTTGACAGTGATATTTAACATGTTCTTTCTCACAAATTTAAGGTTTAGAGTCTTGTTCACAAGGAATTAGTGACACTTAATACACATAAGTCACTTATACAATTTACTCTATTTCGACTTGAACTGAGTATGTTGAAAAGTTTACTAATCATTGATTATGATCGTGCATGCTATTAACTACATATTTGAGTTGTTATATATTGTTTATTTATTTCCCTTCGTCATTTTTGACAAAAAAGGGAGAAAGAAAAGGTAGTGAGGATGACAAAAAAGGTATTCAGTTGAATTTTTTGCATTTTGCATTTCAGGAGATGATTTGTAGTAAGGGGGAGATGATTTTTTGAATGCCTAGCTAGATTAAGTTTTGATATTTAGTGTTATCAATGTTTGGTTGTAGTGTGTTTGTTTACCAATGATATTGCATCTTAATTTAGCTGGTATATGGTTGAATTTTTGAACTGTCTCAAATGCTTTATTCATGTTATTGTTTCACGTTCTTTCACACTTGGTATTTAAGTTGTTCTTTTTCAGGAAATATGTTGGACAAAGGAAAGATAAGCTTCAAACGAGTCAGTTAGTTTTGGATAGATTAGATTAAATCTATTTGATTTGTAATACATGTTTTGTCACAAAATGAAAAATGAGAAGTTTGTTAGGATTTAAAGTTGTTGACAATCTTTTAACAAAACTATTGATTTAAAAGAGTGTTTAAAAGTCAAAGTGTCGAGTAGTAATTTAGAAGTCTTAGTGTTCGAGTATGGAACAAATGAATAAAAGTCGTCGCATTCTCGCTAGCATATCGCTCAGCTGATGCTCGAGCGGTAAAAACAAAAGCTGCGTCGTCTGCCAGTCGCCTGGACTTTGCTCAAGCGACACATTGTCACTGTATGTTGCTCAGCTCTCAGTATCATATCGCCTAGACTTTGCTCGACGACACAGATTCCGGAAAAACCTAATTCGTGTTTTTCAAGATTTTTATTCGACACATACTACCCAAAACCTCTTTACTATATTTATGGACGCCACCATTCGAAAAACATAGGTTGAACATTGAGAGAAACAAGTGCTTACATCCTCCATATCATTCTTCATCATTCCTAGACTTCAACCATCATATCGAATTCATTACTGTTGTGAAAGACATCAACCTCATATGAATCAAACACCAAAACATTTACTTCCATAACATCTGACAGAGTTCTAAAGATCAAGGTAGGTGACTAGAGTTTCTGATTGTTGAAGAACGAGGAGTTCTCATTAATCTACAAGAGATAGACGAATTCGGAAGGTCGGGAGTTGGTGCAAGAGCACGCAATTCGGGAGGTTTGGTGATTACAGTTGGGAAGTCGGAAAGTACTGGAGGTAGTCGAGTCTGACAGTACTGTAAGTTGATTCGTTTATAGTAGATTATTACTAGCTTGCGCCCGAAGTTTTTACCCAGTTAATAGTTTTTTTCCATCATCATATTTTGTGTTATTTTACTGCTTTCTTTATAACTGCAGCATTCAAACCATAGGAAAATTGAATTTATTGACTAACCATCAAGAAACAATTAAAAGTGACTTGTTAATTATTAATATTTAATTCCGCGTTGTTCACCTATTAGGTGATTGTATGGTCGAACTAGTAACTAACAGTTACCCTTTAGATAAAAAAAAAAAGTTTTTAATGAAGTACCTTTTAAAATTATGCATATGCTCTTTTACTAATGTTATCCAATTTAATATGATTACTACGCCTTGGACAAACCATGAACAAATTAGTTTGATACTCTAAGTTCTTCACCTCGGATGATTGTTTGGACGCCTTGTTCATTTCGTGAAGTTTAAAGGATGCAAGTCTCACCTAGGATATTAGCTTGGCTGTCCTGCTCAGGTTTCATAAAAATCTTCAATGAGTTAATGGAGGTAAGTCCTACTCGAGATATTATCTTGCTCCCTCATTGGATCATCAAGTAAAATATTAGCTTGTGCAGGTTGAATGAAACAAGTCTTTGGGACATTAGAGCATCTCCAAGATGTTATTTAAAGGTAAATTGGCCTTTATTTTAAAGAGTCGAACATTAAAATTAAGCTCAAAAACACTTTTTATTTTAACTTTTTAAATTAGAGAATGAGTTTGACTCTGTATATTTGAAGAGTCAAACTCACTCTTTATTTGTGTTTTATCAAGATTGCATTTAATAAATTGCAAGTTTCAATACTTCACTATAAATTAATAATATAATATAGAGTGCTTTTGTCGTTGACATCTAAAAATATACATTAATTGAAAAATAAGGAAACAAAAGCTAGGAAAAGTAAGATAAAGAGTTTGTTGGATTGTATAAGACATTGTACTCTTAAAATTTAAAGATATTTTCTATCATAACTAAGAATTCTTTAAAGACTCTCTTGAAAATGATCTTACCTTTGCTCCCCTGTCAAGGCTTTGTAATATTCTCAATGAGTTTAATAGAGGCAAGTCCCAGTTGGAATATTAGCTTGGCTCCCTCATCGGTATGTTCAATCAAATAGTTGCCTCTCACAAGTAAAATGAGGCAAGTCCCTCTTGAGGTATTAGCTTGAGTCCACTACCGACACTTTGAATCAAGAAAAGTTGACTTGTGTAAGTTAAAGGAGGCAAGTCCCACTTGGGATATTAACTTGGCTACCCTGTCGTGGCTTGTACATCTGTAATTTCGCATGACAAGACATTTCATGAGGTGATGAATAGAATGCTCTAAAGAGATGATGTACAAGTGGTCCCTGTGTATGAGGCAACCATGCTATTTGACTAGAACATTTAGGCCCTGTTTGGTACGAATTAAAATCAAATTTTAATCTAAGTCAAAGTCATACAATCAATATTAACCATATCTTTTATGGGTCTCACAGCTTTTCAATCACACATTTCAAGAATTTCTATCATAATCTACTAAAAATCTAATTTTAATCCCCACCAAACACCCTCTTAAGAAGAAACATTTATTTTTTCCAGAAATGATGATTTATAATAGCCGAGTAACTCATTCAACTTGTCAGTTTATTGATAATATCTGTGTAGATTCTCTAATTCTAGGGAAGTGATTACTTTATCATGTCAATTTCTTCTGATTTGTAAGTCATTGTCGTATTTTTTCAATGAAGCAATGTGAGCCTTCCTAATTGGGGCCCAATGTTTCCACACCAGGTTATTGTGAATATCAAAATATGTTTCTTAAAACTAGTTCGCTATGCAAAATAACTCTTCTTAATTTTAGCATTGCAATAACGGGTCTTCTTCTTTTAACATGAGGAATGTTTAATTTAAGACTCGTCGCTTCTCTCTTCGATGAAGTCCAGCTGTCTTTCTCATCTCATCATTGAATATTTAATTGAAGTGGATGCAAAAAAGGAAAGGGGATGTTTTTACCTTAACTGTCTTATAATCTCAGCACGATATGCCATGGAGCATACGGTCTCTCCGATAGCAATTCTGCTGGTAGTCTAGATAGCCCAAAGCGCATGTGAAATCTCATCAATCCAAGCACCTTTAGTAACATAGAGCTTTCTTTTGAGGGTATACTTGATAGTTTTATTGACGGCTATGACTTGACTGTTAGCTTGAAGACGATCTGGGATGGAGAAGTGTTTCTTGATCTTAAGCTCTTCATGTAACTTTCTGACCTTTGTTATCGAATTGTCATCTATTGCCAGAAACTAGAGAAGGAAAATGTCGAACATACATATAATATTATTTCAAATGAACTTGAAAGTGTCGACTTTAGTGATCTTCGAAAGAGGACCAACCTCTACCCATTGAGTGATATAACTATAGCATAACATGCATTGCCTCTTTCCCTAGGCAGGGGGCCAATGAGGTAAATCTCAAATCGGAAAAAGGCCAAGAGCTTGCCACACGATGAGTTTTTAGGAAGGTTGCTTCAGAATGGTGGTGAAGTGTTGGCATTTATTGCATTTGTGCACATAGTTCTAAGCATCATCAGTCAATATTACCCTTGCTTTAACACTTTATGTGCTAATACATGAACTCCAGTGGGGTTGCCGTTCATTCTCTCATGGATCTTCTACTCTTGTGCATTAAATGAGAGGCAAAGAGAAGCTCAATTTGTAGAGCACATCATCTTTTGGTATAAATTGTGCTTTTCTGAGTCTGAGTTTGTAAGCCTTATCCTTGTCTTCAAGGAGAGCTTTGATCTTAAGAAAAGTAATATTTGGCTTCATCTAGGCTAAAGTTCATTCTACCCTCATCACTTTAGCTCTTTCATTAATGGTAAAGGTTTTTGCATATACTTATTGGCACTATCTTTAATAGCTCTAAATCTTTGTTGTGGCCAATTTTGATAGTACATCTACATTTTCATTTTCAACTCAAGGGATTTAGATGAGCTCAATTTCTTCAAACATAGGCAAGAACTCCATCACTTGTTCATGATAGGTTGCCATGTTCTTTTCTCTCATGGTGACGCTATCGTTTACTTGGCTCTCCATGAGCTGGGAGTCGCTGCTAACAAGAAACTCTTTACTTGCATTTCATAGGATAGCCTAAGCTCGGCCAAGAGGGCCTCATATTCAAGGATGTTGTTGAAGGCTTTGAACTAAACCTCACCGCATAATCGAGTTATGGCTATCTAGACTTATCAAAACAACTCCTTCCCAAAGCCCACCTTTACTAATGAGCTGTCAACAAAGAGGTGCCGAGTAAGGAGTTCAACGGTTTCCACTTTTACCAGTATTTCATAGACAATGGTTTCATTAGTCTCCCAAAGGCGTTCAATTTTTGTTTGAGTAGAAAATTTATTATCATATGGATGTTATAGGCCTGAAAGTATAGCCTCAACTTTCAGTAAGAGGTGACCATTAACAAGGCAAAGTTCTCAATATCGGGATATCGGGTCTCTACATGTAAAGGGTTGACATAGTAGAATGAGAATTGTTGGTTGCCTTCTTTTTGTAGAAGCACGAAGCTATTGGCCTTTTCTTAAATGGATAAGTCAAGCACTAAAGCTTTTCCAGCCTTAGGTATTGAGATGATGAGGCTTAGCTGAGGTGATCCTTCAAGGGCTAGAAATCCTCTTCACACTTACCTATTCATTCGTTGAAGAAGGAAAGCACTTGTCAATGGCTTTAGACATGAAATACTTAGGGTTGCCAATCTTTCGGTGAGAATTTGCACCTTTTTAGTTTCTCGAGGTGATCACATCTCTACCAAGGCCTCAATATTCTTTGGATTGGACTCAATATCTCTTTGGTTAACCATGTAGCTTAGAAACTTTTGGAACTTAATGTCGGTGAACATTTCAAAGTTTTCAGCCTCATCTTTTGCCATATCAGAAAGTGGAAAGCTTTTACGTGTTTTGACAAGGTTGTTATTCTCTAGTTCACTAACATGTCATCCATGTATATCTCCATGGTTATGCCATTTTTTTCTCGACGAACATTTTGTTCACCAACCTTTGGTAGGTAGCTCCAACGTTTTTCAGCCCAAAGGGCATAACCTTATAGCAATGAAGGCCTCTATTAGTAAAGAATGAGGTGTGCTATTCATCAGAAAGGTATATGCGAATTTGATTGTATTCATAATAGGGTCTATAAAGCTTAGCAAGTTGTATCCTACAATGACATCAACTAGCTGGTCATTTCTTAGAAATGGGAAACTATCCTTAGGACACGCTTAATTAAAATTAGAGAAGTTTGTATACACTTTCCACTTGTCATTATGCTTCCTCACCAAGAGTAGGTTGGAAATCCACCTAAGGTATTGGACATTTGTGTTGAATCTATTGGCCACTAACTTGCTTAACCTATTCCTTAGTGCCTCATACGATTCTAATTGAGGGGCCTCTTCTTTTACCTATGAGGCTGGAATTTGAGGTCAATCCTTAAGGCGTATTAGCTTAAGGAAGAAGAGAGAACATGAAAAAACGTGTACCTTGTTATTGATCAAAGTGAAAAGCAATGATATAGATTACAAACCATATCTCTTGCATAGTGTTCTATCAAATCAACTAGTACAAGGATAAATTATAAACTAATGCAACTTGACATAAATTGAAATGATAAACTACCTACTACCACTCATCCTATTATAGAAGGAATGACAGTCAAAATGATATTAAAGGAACATAAAAGCTTCATTATCCTTCAATCTCCTCCTTGAAGCTTTTATCTAGAACTCCAATTTGATGATTGAGCTCCACAAAACGATTCTTGGCAAGTGGCTTAGTGAACAAATCTGCTAGCTGGTCCTGTGAAGAACAATATTGCAAGTGAACCTCTCCTTCTTTCTCAGCATGTCTGATTGCATGGAACTTGACCTTGACCTTGACCTTGATATGCTTTGTTCTTCCATGGTTAACTGAATTCTTGGCTAAAGCAATAGCTGACTGATTGTCCACTAGAATTGTAGTAGAATTTGATTGAAATTGATGCAAATCATTCAGAATTTTCCTCAACCAAATTGCCTGATTTGTTGCTGATGCTGCTGCTACATACTCTGCCTCTGCTGTAGATTGAGCCACAATATCTTGCTTCTTTGAATTCCAGCTGAATGCACCAGATCCTAGAGTAAACAGATAACCAGAAGTACTTTTCATGTTATCAATTGAACCGCCCCAATCATTGTCTGAATATCCTATCAAATCTGAACCAACTCCTCCTTCAAAATAAGTTCCATACTTCAGTGTTCCTCTGATGTATCTGAGGACTCTCTTGGCAGTAGATAGATGAGCTTGTGATGGATTAGTCATGAATCTAGACAGCAGACTTGTAGCATACATGAGATCAGGTCTTGTTGATGTTAAGTACAACAAACTTCCCACCAGACTTCTATAGTTTTTCTCATTTGCTGGCTGATCACCATCCTCCTTTGATAACTTCGTATTCACTGCTATAGGTGTGTCAACTGGCTTGCAATCCATCATTTTAAACCTCTTCAAAATATCAATTGCATATTTGTTTTGTGAGATAAAGATTCCATCAGATCTCTGATCTATCTCAATTCCTAGAAAATACTTCATTTCACCCAAGTTTGTCATCTCAAACTCCTCCTCAAGTTCAGTTGTGAATGAATGAATTAGCTCCATATTGTTTCCAGTAATCAGTAAATCATCCACGTATAAAGAGATGATCAACACATTTGAATGATGATCTGATTTTACATAAAGTGTGTGTTCACTTTCACTTCTTTGAAATCCATTTTCAGAAAAATAGTTATCAATTCTACTGTACCAAGTTCTTGGGGCTTGTTTCAATCCATACAAAGCCTTCCTTAACTTGCATACATGATCAGGAACTGCCCTTGAGATGAAACCATCTGGTTGTTCTACAAAGACATCTTCTTCCAGTTCGCCATTGAGGAAGGCTGATTTGATATCTAGCTGATGTATTTTCCACTTCTT
>CAIGRF010294186.1:25733-46302 GCA_903798235.1 Fraxinus ornus | reverse complement strand
TACCAAGTTCTTGGGGCTTGTTTCAATCCATACAAAGCCTTCCTTAACTTGCATACATGATCAGGAACTGCCCTTGAGATGAAACCATCTGGTTGTTCTACAAAGACATCTTCTTCCAGTTCGCCATTGAGGAAGGCTGATTTGATATCTAGCTGATGTATTTTCCACTTCTTTTGTGCTGCTAATGCAATCAGCAACCTGATTGTATCGTGTCTTGCAACTGGAGCAAAAGTTTCGAAGTAATCTATTCCACACTCTTGAGCAAAACCTTTGGCTACCAGCCTGGCTTTGTGCTTGTAAATAGAGCCATAGGATTCACTTTGGCTTTGTAAATCCACTTCACTCCAATTACCTTCTTATCAGTTGGTCTTGGCACCAGCATCCATGTCTCATTTTTCTGAATCATTCTCATCTCTTCTTCCATGGCCTTAATCCATTCATGATGCTTAGCAGCCTCTTCATAGTTGTTTGGCTCAACAATAGCCATATTGCATCTTTCATACACTTCATTCAGTGGTCTAGTTCCTCTAGGAGGTGGACCAGAACTAGTTGTCGACTCAGATGGACCATCATTTGAAGCACCAGACTCTGTTGGTTGTGGTTGAACCTTTGGTTGAATCACAGGAACATTCTGCTGCTACATAGATAGAAAAAATAATGGTTGCTATGGTTGTGATTCAGTTTCGTCCCAATTCCACTTGGCATCTTCATCAACTTTGATATCTCTCGACACTATGATCTTTTCAATTTCCAGATTATACACTCTACCTTTTGCTTGAGAACTATAGCCTAGGAAGATCCCTTTCACCGCTTTGTTATCCAGTTTGCTCCTCCTCTGTTCTGGAACATGAATGTAACATAAAGATCCAAACACTTTGAGATGTTTTGCTGTTGGTTTCACACCGTTCCACGCCTCAACTGGAGTCTTACCTTTCACAGCTTTAGTTGATAATCTATTATGTAAATACACTGATGTATACACAGCTTCAGCCCAGAACTTCTTTGGCAAATCCTTCTCAGCCATTATGCTTCTTGCCATTTCCATCACTGATCTATTTTTTCTCTCTGCCACTCCATTTTGCTGTGGCGTATATGGCACTGTCAGCTGGTGATGTACACCATTTTCTTCACAAAACTCATCAAACATCTTGGAAGTATATTCCTTGCCATTATCAGACCTTAAGACCTGAATTTTGCATCCTGATTGACTCTCAACAAATGCTTTGAATTTTCTGAAGATGTGGAACACATCAGACTTGTTTTTCATGAAGTATACCCAACACATTCTTGTACAATCATCAATAAAGAGTGCAAAATATCGATTTTCACTCAATGATGGTGTTCTCATAGGACCACAAATATCAGTGTGTACCAGCTGTAGTTTCTGAGTTGCTCTCCAAACTCCATCAGTTGAAAATGCTTCCCTGTGCATCTTTCCATAACTGCAGGCCTCACAAACTCCTCCTGGCTCTTGAATTGCAGGGAGGTCTCTTACCAAGCCTTGCGTATGAAGATTTGCTAAGGACTTAAAGTTATGATGACCATATCTTTTATGCCATAAATCTGATTCATCCAGTTTAATTTCAGCAGCATTTGCAATCACATTTTGCCAATAGATACTGAAACTCTTATTCCTCATTGGCACACAAGCAATTTCAGTATTATTGAAACTCTTATTCCTCATTGGCACACAAGCAATTTCAGTATTATTTGAATCATTTATCATGCATAAATGGTCTTTAAAAAACAATGAATATCCATTTTGAACCATTTGTCCAACACTTAGCAAATTGGAACTTAAACCAGGTACAAGTAACATATTATCAATGTACTTCATTCCTTTCTTTGTTTGAACTGCAATGGTTCCAATTCCTTTGGCAGATACTACTTCACCATTTCCCATCTTGATTGATGCTTTACAATCTGAATTCAGGCTGCAGAAAATCTCCTCTTTGCTGGTCATATGGTTGGTGCAAGCACTGTCAATGAACCAAGAGTCTTCCTCCTTCTCATTTGTCATATGAAATGCCAAGAATAAGTGATCTTCAGCCTTCTTCTCAGAAGCCAGAGTGGCTTGCTGATTCTGATGTCTATGCTGATGATGAGTTGGGTTGTTATTTTGGCGATTATCATGATAATACTTTTCAGGATGTCCAACCTTATTGCACACTTTACACTTATATGCTTTCCAACAATACTTTTCCAGGTGATTTGTTTTGCCACAAACACCACACTGAGGATATGAATCTCGATCTTTACTCATCCCATGTTTGCTGTTATTTCCTTCTCTCCTTTTCCTTGAATCAAACTGCCTCCTATCAACATTTCTCCTGGGATATTGCTGTTTGTGCTTAGCTGCAAATGCTCCTTCCACTGACTTTTCATTCCTTGATGCCAGCCTTTGTTCAAATGCCAATAAAGCACCTGTAAGTTCAGTCAAGGTGAGGCTTGACAGGTCTTTAGTATGCTCAATGGTTGTAGTGACAGCATCATATTTTTCAGGCAAAGTAATCAGAACTTTCTGAACTACTCTCTTGTCTGTAATCTTATCACCATTTAGCTTCATTTGATTCACAATATCAACCACTCTTGAGGTGTAGTCCTTGACTTTCTCTGTTTCTTTCATCTTTAGGTTTTCGAACTCTCTAACCAAGGATTGAAGTCTCACTGCTCTGATTCTTTCTGAGCCTTTAAACTCTTCCTCAAGCTTCTCCCAAGCTTCTTTGGCTGTTGTTGCAACCACTATTCTGGGAAATATCTCCTCTGAGACGGCTGAAAATAGGAAAGACAAAGCTTTCATATTCTTCATGGACTGATCCTTCTGCTGTTTCAGTTGAGCAACTGTGTAGTTTACATCTTCCTCCGGTTTGTCATAGCCTTGCTCGATCACTTCCCATAAGTCATGAGCCATCAAGAAAGCTTTCATTTTAACCAACCAGAAATCATAGTTCTCGCCATTGAAAGCAGCAGGTAGAGGCAAAGATGAAGAGCTTGAACCAGACATTTTTTGTTTACCAGATTTTTTTTTTTTTTTTGCTTCTTCCTTTTATTTTGTTTTGGACGGACCTTATTTTTTCTCCTCAAGCTCTGATACCATTTATTAGCTTAAGGAAGAAGAGAGAACATGAAAAAACGTGTACCTTGTTATTGATCAAAGTGAAAAGCAATGATATAGATTACAAACCATATCTCTTGCATAGTGTTCTATCCAATCAACTAGTACAAGGATAAATTATAAACTAATGCAACTTGACATAAATTGAAATGATAAACTACCTACTACCACTCATCCTATTATAGAAGGAATGACGGTCAAAATGATATTAAAGGAACATAAAAGCTTCATTATCCTTCAAGGCGCATTCTTATAGATAAATATCAATTATGTCTTTGTGTTTCCATGCAATGACTCCAAATTTCGACACAAAAACTCTTTGAGGGTAGGCTTTATATCTACTCACATATTTTTCCAATTTGGAGTATTCTCGTGGGTCTCTAGTATGGCCACTTTCAAGTGCCTCCATATGGACTACTTGCAAGTCTTATGTGAGGGACCAACTCGTCACATCTTGCTACCCCTTCTTCAAGGGCATCGACCATCTCAACCTCTTTCGAGGGAAGGTTGGTATTAAGTGTGATTTTTCACTTATTCAAATCACCAAGGTGTCATTTGAGAGTATTTTAAAAGTGCCAATACAGACTGCCTACGAGTCTTATGCAAAGGACCAACTCGTCACATCTCGCTACCCCTTCTTCAAGGGCATCGACCATCTCCACATCTTTTGAGTGAAGGTTAGTATTAAGTGTGATTTTTCACTAATTCAAACCACCAAGGTGGCATTTGAGAGTATTTTAAAAGTGTCAATACTTAAGTTTGTGTAATTAATGGTTGTTTGAAGAGATAATTTGATACCAGATACTGGAAGATGAAAATGAACGAGAATTGAGCAATGAGGATTAAAGATTGAAAAAGAACAAGTTATGAATTTTGGGGCTAAACTATCAAGTTAGAAAGTTAAAGGAACTCTAATAATTACACGAGGACTTGAGCTAAACTAAAAAGTAGAATTAGGGACCATATTGCACGAAGAATAAAAGTCTAGCCTTGCAATTCCAAGGCTAAACCATTATGATCGCGTGGAGGAATAGTTAGAAACTAGCATGCACAATACCTTGTCCATGCGATGGCAGCTATAAAGCCCATACATCAAGATAAGCTTCTCTACTTTGTGTCAATTCCTAATTGGAATCAGTTTTGGGCTCGAATTTTGACCTAACTGGTGGACTATAAAGACAGTTCTTCTATTATTTTGAAGGGGACATAATCTTATGGGAAAGACATAAATTTATCCATAGAAACTCAATATTTTTGCAAGATTAGGGGACTTGGAATGCGGAAGAACATAGTTTTACAAGATTCAAGGAAGAGGTTGAAGATCTTGATACCAAGAGGTAATATATATACGTCTAGCTCATGCAATAAGTCACATAAGTTTTGATAGATATTCTTATAGTTATAGGTTATGCAATCTTAATTGAATTTGTGATTAAATGCATTTATTTGTATCAGAATCCACATCTACAGTAAACTTGTGCATATAAACAAATTTAATTTTACTAAATTTGATAATTAGATTATTAACATGAAAAATAGGGTTGTAGTATATTTAATAAAGGGAACATTAATTGATGTAGATGAAATCGAAATTCCTAATAACTTAATCCCATAAAATTTTGGTAAAGTCTTTGAGTATTGATTGTGTTAGTACAAGTTAGTATGTATTTTAGTTTTAAATTCATTCTTTAAACTATTAATTGATATTCAAATTAGTTCAAAATGAAGCTAAGGTTAGATAAAATTGATAGTAAATAATTAATTAGTATTTGAGGAAACGATACTTGGACTTAAATCTTCATTGTTACTTGTCACGTACATACACTTGCCTTTTAGGCGAACATACTGCCATTTCCATGTCATTCTCCCTTCTGTAGCTCCGACAATTTTGGCATCTTCCAATAGCATGTTGATTGCCTCTTATGGTGGCGCTTCCATGCTCTGTTGGGAATTTTAAGCATAAATAATGCATTAAGGTTACAGTCCATAACTGTTTCTGGCCATGCATCACAATACTCCATGGTAAGTCGATTCGTTGTCTACCATCAGGAATTCCATGAAGTGGCGAACCACCTTGGGCTTTTCTTCCAATGTGATTTTTCTCCTTGGAGATGATGCTATCTCCCGTGAATCCAAAAAATATATCTGATGTGAAGGTCAATGGGTCTTGCTACACAGTTTCTATACCACAATTATATTGCAAGTGTACAATGTTAAGTTTTGTAATATACTGTAAAGTTAGGATGTCGAATCCACATGGATTGATGATCTAATTAATAGTAAGAACTATAATTGTGTAGTCTTTATTTTATCTTGATAACTGAGATTTTTAATCAATGGTTGTAACTAAATCTAATGATAAATGCAATGACAGATCCTACGATTTTACACAAGTTTGAAGAAATAATCAATATAAGAAAGCCGAGGGTTAATATTTCATTTAACTATCAGCTATGTTTATCAATTATCTAGCTATTTCCAATCAGTTTTTTCGAATTTATAAGCAAGAACCCTAATGTAATTTTACTTCCTCTCTCGAGTGTTGAGTAAAAACTATTCTTAGAATTCAATTCCAATATTTCAATTCCGAATTAAAATCTAAGAATTATCAAGTTTTACATTTCTTATGTGGAGCTACTTCATAGATTTTATACTTTCTCTCAAAACCTATAAAACCTAGGTTGTGTTATCCTATAATCACGTCTAAGGTTCCCTCTCTTGAGTGTCGAAACTTAAACTATCAATTCATTCAATTAATAGTCAGTTAATTGAAAGCATTAAGAATAAACAATACAAATAAACTTTAATGGAAACTCAAAGAAATAACTAAAAATTATCAAAATATAGTCTCAAGTATAGATCATATCAAACCCTAGATAGAAGAATTAGTTCATGATGGATGAAAGAGAAACTATCAAATTCATAATAAAAAAATATAGAGAAGGAAAGAGAGAAAAACTATTTTTGGAGTTGATTCGGTCTTCTTGGTCTCTTGAATGATTTCTTGCTCTTGTCTCGATGAATTTCCCTTGATAAATGACCTCAAGGATTGTATTTATTTCTTGGAGTTTTGGATGAGTTTTAGTTGAATTGAGCTGTTTAAATGGATCAAAACTCATCAAAGATGCCTTTGTAACGTCGACCGGCGCTTAGGTACCATGTGGTGGCGCTTGGGCACTAGCATTCTAGTCCTTCTCCAGATTACAGTGCGCTTGGGCGCCCATTTTTGGGAAAATCCAGCATTACACATCTTTCAGTATTTTTATTATAACTTTCTCTCCCGATATCTAATTGATGCGATTAAAATTGTACTGAAAAGATAACTCAAAGGGCTACAACTTTATTACATATAGCTCTTTTCAAATTCAAACATGGTCTTAATCTTCGGTTAAAAATCTGGAACATACTTGTGTGGTTAAAACTTGATTTGTAAAAATATTTTGATTATATTTCATTCCATTTTTACTTTTAATTGCATTTGATTGACTCATCTTCAATTATCATTTGGTGGTCCAAATTAACTATTGAAAATTTGTAATTGAGTTCTCAAACTTTGGATTTCACATTTTTTCGTCGTTATTCACTTCTTTATTTCAATTTAGCTTCCAATCATCGTGTTTCACCTATTCAACATCAATTTTTCCTTGATTCATACGAACATCGCTCTTTTATCCAAGTTTTACACCATTCATACCGATTTACCTAGCATATAAAACAACACAAAAACAGAAATATGATATTGTCAGAAACTCCATTGTCCACTAGCATTATCTTCATCCCATTGCAGCCTATGAAAACTCTCACAACTATGGCATAAGGATGGTGGATTTCCCTTGTGTCTTTCTTCGTGAAAGTAATGGACTGCCTTCCTATTCTCGAAGGGTTGATCGTCGACAATATAATAGTTAAGGATGAATCCCTTGCCTCTCTAGTATAGCTTTTTGGACTTTTAGGGTTGGTGGACAGCTTAAGGGTCCCCAAAAATAATATTTATCTCTCGGGCAGGTCGGTGATCAATGTCCCATGATGAGTGACTTCTTTGGCCATGCCCAGGGCTCCTCACACCCCTGAAGGATCTCTCTGATTGACTAGGTTGCTAATGGCACTTTGCCACTTAGACAATCATTTGTATGGTGGCCATAGGTTCAGTGAAGTCTGTAATAATTGGTTGGGGAACCTTGGTTTCGAGGTAGAAATTGGGGTTGGGTGATTTGGTTCTACCC
Organism: Fraxinus ornus; assembly: GCA_903798235.1. Lineage (NCBI taxonomy): Eukaryota > Viridiplantae > Streptophyta > Magnoliopsida > Lamiales > Oleaceae > Fraxinus > Fraxinus ornus. The sequence continues at coordinate 38,964 of CAIGRF010294186.1, read as the reverse complement.
ATTGGCCATTGGTGTTCATATCATTGGGGCTATCTCATTAAAAATTGGAGGTGGAAGAGTGCCAAACGTCATGGCGACGCACCTCTAGCCCAAGGTAGGGAGGCGTGGTGTTGCCTCTGCAGCCTGCTGGTGCTACTACTAGATTACCAGATTGGGATAGCGACTCAATATTGACGCCTTGGCGGAAGAGGCCATCTACCCACGTTGGGGTGGTTGATCATATCCTCCATTATAATCTCCTCATTGCTCAGATCTACCAACTATTCGTAGGTAGTTAAATTTTTATTTTGAACATCATTCTAGAATAGGGTCTTCATGTTTAGCCTCCCCAAGAATGAAGAGAGCTTTTGCATCTAAGATGTCTTTATCGGTAATCATCTCATTTTTAAAGTGGGTTAAGTAGTTTTTCATAGCCTCATATTGTAGAGGAGTTGCACTGGTGCTTCTCATGACCTAGAGGACATAAAGGCATTAAGAAATTGTCTCTTCAACTCTGGCTAGCTTATGATGCTCTCAGGGCAGAGCCCAAATTTTCATTCTTTTCGATAAGGTTAGGTGGAAAACTCTATGCTTCAACACATGCAAAAGGGCTCTTAGACCCATCTTTGTCTTGTAGGTGTTGGGATGGTCTTTTGGATTGCCTTTACGTCTTGATCAAAAAATTGAGGGGGACGAATGGTATCCTAATCTCCTTGAAGAAAGGAATATTGTCATCATCAATGTTCCTCTCGACGAATTGTGCGGCTCAATTTTATCTAGCCTTTTCCGAGTTAGGGGAAGGTTAATATTGGCAACTCGTTCTCCGTCATCGCCTTGACAGTTGTCGTCTCTCGCCTATTTCTAGGTGAAGCATCATTTTGAGGCCTATTTATAGGTACTTCCCTTGCCAACCTATCGAAGACATTGATGGACCTTGAAAGTCTCCACCCTCTCTCATAAGTAGGTAGGAAGGCTTCTTCTTCCTTGTTGAGTAGGTCCGCAATAGAGAAGGCTCGATTGTAGCTTTGAGAGACATTGACCTCTACCTCTCTTCAAGGGGGCTGACTTCTCTCTCGCTCATCATGCTTTGAGAGTGTTCACTCTACACTTTTTCATATTCTTGATTTCCTCAGAGCTTTTATAGTGGGACAGGAATGATATGATTGAAGGAGACTGCTCTAAAAGGAATGATATGATAAAATTCAATGCTATGACTGAAAGAGACTGCTCTAAAAATTCTCGTTATTGAACTCCAGGACCAATTTTCAACGTATTTGGAGAGCTTGGTAATAGTGAGGGCCTCCATTTTTACTGGGGGTTGGGGGTGAACAAATAAAATCATCAATCCGCCAATCGAACCGAAATCATAGTTCAAAAATCATAAGTTTAGATTCACATAGTTTAGGTTTCGATAATTAAAAATCGTTTGAAATCAAACCGGACCGTTCTTCCAATTTTAAAGAAAAAAATTAATTGTATTACCCAAAAGATTTTATTTATTAGATCAAATTTACTTTTTAGTCGGCTTCCATTTAGTCTTTGGAAAAAAAATAATAATTTACTTACGATTAATATTTTTCTTATTTAAAGGATGAAATTGCAACATTAAATTTTACTATTATATTATTGATTTAAGCTTGTATTGAGATAAATACTCTGTATGATCACATTATTTTTTTCATTATCATTCTTCTATTTATTTTTAATTACACATTCTTCAATAAAATAATATTTTCCATTACATCAATAACTTTTCCTTCTTTTTCAATCACATATTTCTTATCACATCACTTCAAAAAAATGCATTATTTCATTTTAATATACACCAAACACATTCTAATATTGCAACATTTATGTTTACGAGTTTTTAGTTTTAAGTGTTACACTGAAGAGACCAACATAATTATTTTTTACATGTTTTAAAGATGTTTTAGCACATTAAAATCATGATTTGAAAACAAATCAAACCACAAAAAAATGGTGTGGTTTGGTCTGAAATTTTTTCAAACCGTTTAAAAATTTTTGATTTGAAAATAGTTTAAATACTTTCCATATTGAACTGTGATCATCCATAGCTAGAGGAGACATCAAAGTCCTTCTGATCCTTTGGAGGGGAATCTTGTGTTACAATTGAAGTTGAAGTAGCGTGGAATCGAACTCAATTGTTTTATAAAAAGAAGATACCAACGAATTGTTATATAATGGTGTTGTTCAAATATATGTATGAGAGATTGAGAAATCAAGAAGTGAAACCATGAAAATTGGAAGAAGAGGGAAAACGGGATGCATAGGCAAATACCTTTGCCTATGCGACCGCATAGGCTTAAACCTATGCAGTCGCGAGCCCCATATCAGGGACTTTAAGTCCCTGATTCAGTAACTCTATGCGACCGCATAGAGTTGCTCTATGCGGTCGCATAGAGCAAAAATATAGCCGTTAAGGCTGGTTTTGTTTCTTCCCGTTTTGGCACCTTTTGATCAATTGGTCCATCTTTTCATGGATGGTTGGCACCCATACGAAATGGTATGATGGAATTCTATAAATAGAGATAGAATTCATGAATTAAATATACCTAATCTCACATATACTTTGAGATTTCATCCCCAAACTCTCTCAAAATCTACTTAGAAATTATTCCTTATTTTCTCACCTTTGTTCCTTCATTCCGGGTTTCAATAGTGCTAATTGCAACCCGGTTTTAGACTTGAAATCCGCTAAAGCTATTTGTGTGTTGGTTCTTTAGCATTCTCATTATCGAGAGGGCGCAAATATAGCTTTTAGGACAGCATTCTATGCGATTCAAGTCTTGATCTTTGCTTCTATTTTCTTTGTGTTCTTATATAAAATTTCTGGAGATTCTTGTATCATTTATTGGAAACTTATTTGGAGGCCTTGTTATCTACTTCGGAGGACATTTTCTCAACAATCTAAAAGCTATATATTGTTTGCACAATGACAACCGAAGGAGATACCACCATGGCTACTATCAAACTCATGAATCAAGACTTGGTAAGGCTGGACCGTTTTGATGGATCTAATTTCACAAGGTGGCAAGACAAGATTAAATTCTTGTTAACGGCGCTCAAAATTTTCTACATACTTGATCCAAAGTTGGAAGATCTACCCGAACCATCCGACAAAGACACCGAACAATCAAGGATTGACCGGAAGAAACGTGAAGAAGATGAACTCATATGTCGTGGCCATATCTTGAATGCGTTGTCGGATCGTCTCTATGACTTGTATACCAACACATCTTCGGCAAAAGAAATCTGGAAGGCATTAGAAAATAAGTACAAGGCTGAAGAAGAAGGTACCAAAAAGTTTTTAATATCTAAGTATTTTGATTTTAAATTCTTAGATAATATACCCCTATTGCCCCAAATTCATGAACTTCAAGTGATTGTCAATAAACTGAAAGTGGTGAAGATAGAACTTCCGGAATCATTCCAAGTAGGAGCAATTATTGCTAAATTGTCTTCTACTTGGAGAGGATATAGGAAGAAAATTCTTCATAACTCCGAAGACTTTTCATTGGAGCAAATTCAAAAACATCTCCGAATTGAGGAAGAGTCAAGGGTAAGAGATGGGAATGAAAATTCTCATGTTGGTACTTCAAAAGCCAATACCGTGGAGAGTAACAACAAAGTTTTCAAAGTAAACAAAAGAAAGTTTACTAAAGACAACAACAAATTCAAAAAGAAGCCCAAGGGAGATTGCTTTGTGTGTGGAAAACCCGGTCACTTTGCGAAAGAATGCCGACATAGAAAACAAAGCAAAATTGAAGGCAAGGTGAATTCCATTGACAAGGATGAGATTGTCGCCACTATAAGTGAAGTAAATGCTGTCAAAGGAAAAATTCCGGGATGGTGGTATGATACTTGCGCCACCGTTCATGTTTGCTATGACAAGACCCTTTTCAAGACATATCAAGAAATTGATGATGGTCAACAAATTCAAATGGGGAATGAACATTGTTCTAAAGTCATAGGCAAAGGGAATGCTGAATTAAAATTCACATCCGGAAAAAGTGTAACTCTTACTAATGTCTTACATGTACCGGATATGAATAGGAACCTTGTAAGTGGGGATTTGTTGGGAAAACCTGGAATTAAAAGTGTCTATGAGTCGGGAAAACTTGTATTATCCCGCAATGGTTTCTTTGTTGGAAAAGGCTATTCTACTGATGGAATGGTCAAATTATGTACTATTGACAATATTAATACAATAAACTTTTCTTACTTTGTGTGTTCATTAAATTTATGGCATGAAAGATTAGGGCATATAGGGTATTCTACTTTGAATAGAATGATTAAAGATGGTATGATATCATGTGAATCAACAAATAATGATAAGTGTAAAATCTGTGTTGAATAAAAAATGATTAAAAAATCTTTTCAAAGTGTAGAAAGATCATCCAACTTACTTGATTTAGTTCATACGGATATATGTGAACTTAATGGCATGTTAACTAGAGGAGGTAATAAATACTTCATAACATTTATTGATGATTATTCTAGATTTTGTTATGTTTATTTAATGAAACATAAGGATGAAGCATTTCATATGTTTAAAGCATATAAAAATGAAGTAGAAAATCAAAAGAATAAAAGGATTAAAATTCTTAGAAGTGATAGAGGTGGTGAGTACTTTTCTAGAGAATTTGATATTTTTTGTGAAGAACATGGCATAATACATCAAAGTAGTGCACCTAGAACACCGGAACAAAATGGTTTAGCGGAAAGGAAAAATAGAACCTTAGTTGAAATGGTGAATGCTATGTTAACAAGGTCTAAATTACCTAACAATTTATGGGGAGAAGCTTTACTTGCTGCATGTCATATAGGTAATAGAATTCCTTCTAAGAAATTTAAGGTTACTCCTTATGAATTGTGGAAAGAAAGAAAACCGAACATTGGATATTTTAAAGTGTGGGGGTGTTTAGCCTATTATAAAAACACCGATCCTAGAAGAACAAAACTAGGACCAAGAGGGATCAAAAGTGCTTTTGTTGGATATGCTATAAATAGTAAAGCATATAGGCTACTTGATCTAACATCCAATGTAATTATAGAATCACGAGATGTGAATTTCTTTGAAAACTTATTGAGTGTGGATGAAATTGAACAATATCCATTGGAAACTCAAAAAGAAATTCCGGCTTTTAATAAATCACTAGAAGCATCTTCACAAGATGCAAATGAGTCTAGTGAACCTAGAAGAAGCAAGAGAACTCGTAAAGAGAAGGTATTAGGACATGATGAGATTGATTCTCAACGGATTTCTCTATACTTGGTTGAAGCAAGTAGAGAAGATATAGTAAGAACAATTCCTTATGTTCTTCAAATTGAGAGTGATCCTAAAACCTACAAAGAAGCAATGACTTCTAGAGATAGCATTTTTTGGAAAGATGCTATAAATGATGAGATGAATTCTATAATGTCCAACAATACTTGGAAGATTGTTGATTTACCGGCTGGATCAAAGGCCATTGGTTGTAAATGGGTATTTCGTAGGAAATATAACACCGATGGTTCAATCCAAACTTATAAAGCAAGATTAGTTGCTAAAGGTTTTCGACAAAAGGAGGGAATTGATTACTTTGACACTTATGCACCCGTAGCTAGAATTACTACTATCAGGATTCTTTTTGCATTATCTTCTATATATGATTTATGTGTACATCAAATGGATGTTAAAACCGCATTTTTAAATGGAGAATTAGATGAAGAAGTTTACATGGAACAACCGGAAGGTTTCATTCTTCCGGGTAATGAAAATAAAGTTTGTAAACTTGTAAAATCATTATACGGATTAAAACAAGCTCCTAAAAAATGGCATGAGAAATTTGATAATGCTATTATATCCTTTGGTTTTTTGCATAATACAGTTGATAAATGCTTATATGCTAAACAACGTGATAATTATGTGATATTTGTATGCTTATATGTGGACGACATGTTGATTATAAGTAATCACATGGACGGTATTATAGAAACAAAGAGGTTTCTATCTTCAACATTCAAAATGAAGGATCTTGGTCAAGTAGATACCATATTGGGTATAAAAGTGATCAAGAGTGATTTGGGATTTGCATTGACTCAATCACATTATATTGAGAATATAATGGAAAAGTTCAAACATTTGAACATTAAAGATGCAAATACTCCGTTTGATTCGAGTATCAAACTTGTAAAGAATGTTGGAAGAGATGTTGGACAACTTGAATATGCAAGTGCAATCGGTAGTCTAATGTATGCCGTGCAATGTACAAGACCGGATATTGCATTTGCTGTAAGTAAACTTAGTAGGTTTACAAGTAATCCAAGTGTTGAACATTGGAAAGCAATTGGAAGGGTATTTGGTTATTTAAAGAGAACCAAAAACCTTGGAATCCAATATTCTAAATTTCCAGCTATACTTGAAGGATATACCGATGCGAGTTGGATATCAAGTGCTGGTGAAAGCAAATCAACATCAGGATGGTTGTTCACTCTTGGAGGTGGTGCAGTTTCTTGGAGATCAAAGAAACAAACTATGATTACACATTCCACAATGGAATCCGAGTTTGTAGCATTGGCTGAAACTGGAAAAGAAGCGGAGTGGCTTAAAGATCTTCTCTATGAAGTTCCATTAGATACAAAGAATGAGTCTTCAATATCTATACTATGTGATAGTCAAGCTACTCTAGCAAGGGCTTATAGTGAAGTCTACAACGGGAAGTCTAGACACATGAGTCTTAGACATGACTATGTAAGGAAATTAATAAAAGATGGAGTAATTTCACTTACATATGTAAAGTCAAGTGAGAACTTGGCTGATCCGTTTACAAAACCACTTACCAAAGAGTTGGTAAGACTAACATCGAGTAGGATGGGGCTTAAACTCCTTAAATAAAATTCACCAATGATGGCAACCCTACCTGTCATTACGAAATGAGTAATTCACGGGTTCAAAGGGTAACAACAAGTCATTTGATAAGTGAATTGATTTCAGCACTTAACTTATAAATTAAAGCTCTATCCTAAAGATATAAGTGCTGGGGTTATGGTTCTTTGAGGGTTGAATAAAAACTTAAAGAAATTCAGTACGTAGTACAAGTGTCTTTAAAACATAACCAAGACACTGTAAGAATTTCTCCTATATGAACTTAGAAGTGGTGCCGCTTCAAGGAAAGTTGGGAGTTACTTTCTGAAAAGTTCATGAATTCGGATGGGTGCAAGGTCATTAACGCACCAAAGTAAAATTGTGTGGAACATATTGAGATAGAATGTTCACGTGTGTGATATCGCCGGTAATGTCACAAGGGATAACTGGTTCAAAGCCAAGGCTACCTGGGATCTCGATGTTACTTTGCGATGTTAACACTAATGTAAGGTTTAAATCGAAAGATACCTTATACTATGCGTGACATCGTTTAATAATTCTAAGTGGAGTTGTAATATTTGAACAAGTGGGGGATTGTTATATATTTGTTGTTCAAATATTTGAGAATCAATTGAGAGATTGAGAAATACAAATTGATTGAAGAAAAGGAAAAATGGAAGGAAACCGGGAAGAGGGCAACATAGGCAAATAATTTGCCTATGCGGCCGCATAGGCTTAAAGCCATGCGGCCGCATGGCCTTAGTCAGGGACTAAAAGTCCCTGACTTATTAACTCCATGCGGCCGCATGGAGTTGTTCCATGCGGCCGCATGGAGCAAAAAACTTGCCGTTAGGCAAGTTTTGTTTTTTCCCGTTTTGGCACCTTTTGATCAATTGTTCCATCTTTTCATGGATGGTTGGCACCCATACGAAATAGTATGATGTAATTCTATAAATAGGGATAGAATTCATGAATTAAATACACCTAATCTCACATATACTTTGAGATTTCATCCCCAAACTCTCTCAAAATCTACTTAGAAATTATTCCTTATTTTCTCACCTTTGTTCCTTCATTCCGGGCTTCAATAGTGCTAATTGCAACCCGATTTTAGACTTGAAATCCGCTAAAGCTATTAGTGTGTTGGTTTTTTAGCATTCTCATTATCGAGAGGGCGCAAATATAGCTTTTAGGACAGCATTCTATGCGATTCAAGTCTTGATCTTTGCTTCTATTTTCTTTGTGTTCTTATATAAAATTTCTGGAGATTCTTGTATCATTTATTGGAAACTTATTTGGAGGCCTTGTTATCTACTTCGGAGGAAATTTTCTCAACACGAATTTATATGAAATGGTTTCATGGAATTCTTGCAATTCTCGACTGGATTATGACTTATGAGTTTATCTAAGAAAAACAATTTGTGTGTTTTTGGGTTAACTAAAATTGAAGGTAATGCTTATTAGGGGACATAACTCAAAACCTTATGACACGAGTTGACAATAGCCATGCATTACTTGCATCCACACTGTCAAAGTCACCCATCACTTTCAAGAGGATTCACGAGTAAAAAAATCAAAATTTACCTAGTCTATTTTTTTTTTCAAAAAGTAGCTTTTTATCGTTAAATCTGCAATCCTCGAGCAAAATGAAGGTTATTCAAGGTAGGCTCTATAGACAACGGAGATGGAATGACGGTTGGATGGTTATGAAATTCTCTCTTTAGAGATATACGAATAAATGCTGGTTCACACGTAAAATCTCTGTAACTTCATGGTATATGACCATTTCCAATTAGTTTAGAAATGCGAGGTCCTGAGCATAAAAGGATTATTCTTGATGACAATTAGGCCTAATTGAGGTCTCTTTTTACATTCAATGGCATTTTCAGGTTGAGTTAGTTTCTGTTTATAGGATTAAAAAGTAGGTGATTAGGGTCCATTAAGTTGTAAAAGTGTAATTATTCTTTACACCCAAACATCTATCAGAAAATTGACGAAACCTTACATTGGAAATGAAGTCGCTCAAGCAGCTGTTTCTCTCTCCTTTTTGCATCAAATTGGCATGGTCAGCAGCCAATTTCAAGACCCAAATCCAATTTTTCTTCTACGGTGTATTGATAACCTGTCGAGGAGTACAAAAGTCGACCTTAGTGATCAAATGGTTAATTCGTTGGCAAGAATATTTTATTTCTTCACCGCTCTCCGAGGCCATTTCAAATAGGCAATTCCTGTAATTAGCGATAGCGAAAGTGTTCCAGCAGATCCAAATTTATAGTTTTACAACATTCCTCAACACCATGTATACACAAATTACAATCTAATCAGAGCAGTGTACATCAAATGCAGCTTATGAAGAAAAAAATGAGAATGGGTACCCATCTTAATTGAAACTACGATAGAGAATAATCTGACTCCAAAATTTGTTCAATTATGCAGCATACTTCCCCTCCAAACTCAGACATCAAAATATTATCCACCCTCCAGTCCAAGATGCTTATAACCTGCAAGCTTATTTTAAGGTGCTGTAACGATTCGTCCCATGCTTAGCCCAGTGATCTTTAAGATCTAGTGGAGTGGAAAAATCATAGCCATCTGCAGCCAGTCGATTAAGCAACTTGCCGAAAGCACTTCCACTCATCTTTCTACCACCAACTCTGGTGTAGCGTTTATTTGCCACCTGCGGTAATGGATACATTGAAATTGTTGTCGTGCAGCAGGCAGACTGCCATCCACCATTCCCCCACCTATAGCATGGCTGGGGTGAACCAGTGCAAGTGCAAACTGGCACTGGCATGGCAGACTCGTCAAAGTTAATTTGGTTCAAACCCAAGTTGTCCTTCCACGAAACCTGTTTGTCAAGATCATCCTCATCACAATCAAAATCATGCCCATGACTCCAACTGTTAGATGCATCAGAGTTCACTTGCTTACTCAAACTTTCAGCCTCTCTTTTACCCACCCTTGGAGGCTTTTCCGATTTTCCTAGTTTGCCATCTTTTGGTTGCCTGACTTTCCTACGCTTGGCAGTTTCAGAAGCAGGTTCTGTAACATTAAAATCATTACTTCTTGTACTTCCTCTAGAAATATATGCCGCTTCATCCATGTGCATCTGCTGCTGGTAGTGAATGTGTTTTGATCCACTTGTAATTTCGTTTCCAAGCGAATTGGGGACAGTATTATCATTCATTGAGCTTTCCCGGAATTGCAGGGCAGCAATTGCCTCATCTCGATCTTGTATGGCAGCATTACGCTCGGCAATTGCTGCATCCCGCTGCAGCATTGCCATGTCTCGCTCTGCAAAGGCCCTCTTTCTCTCCTCCAATGCCATGTTCCTTTCACGGATGGCGGCGTCCCTCTCAGCCGTGATGGCCATAAAGGTCTTTATTGTCAAGTGATTGTGGTCCTTCCATTAATTAAAGCACATCATTAGATCCAGCTACTTGTTGTCTAGTCTAGATAGCACGCGACGGAAAATAAAGCTTAGGTTAAACAAACAATGCAGAATATGAATAAATCTCTCCCCAGTTGGTTCACCTTTCGTATTTTCAAACAAGAATGGACACCACCAACACTAATTGATTTTAATATAATCTGTTGATGTCACAACCCCCTTTTACCCCACCACAAAAGGCATTCTGATGTAATGATTGGATTGTGACAAAAAATATATTAGCCTCTAAGGCAAAAGGACACATCAAAAGTATATAAGTAGGCAATTTAGATAGATTAAATTTAAGATTAGTACTAAAAGAATCAACATCATACCATCATTAGTAATAAAACAGAAGCTAGAAATCCATTCTGTATGGCTCTGTTCCTGCACAGGTGAAAACATGTCATAAATCAAATAGAACAGATATATTAATGCAGTTCTTTGTATAAAACTATGCATATACCAGTACAGTATCAGTTAGATAAAACCGAAGGACAGAGTTTTATCAAACATATACTTGAAAAAACAAAAAAACAAAAAAAACAAAAACAAAAATCTACCCTGCAAGGAGACCACATCACGTGTATAATATCTAGACATGCAAAATACCACATTTCATATCCTATTCAGAAATTAGACAAGAAAAGATTATTTAATCATTAGAAAGGAATCAAAGCAGCAGCAAAAAGAAAGCCATTTAACATTGACGAAAGTAGATGATGGATGGTACAGGTAAAACAAGACAGCACATAGGCACCATCCCGATTGGGTAAGAGCATGAGAACTCATAAAGACCCTAGTTCTGATTTTAGAAGATTAATGTACTTTAACTCTGAGACCTTGACAACCTATGATACTTCAGCAGGCCTAGACTATTACCAGAGGTTAGTTTCTTTTCTCTGTGTTTCACTATTCTATAACAAAGAAAATTGTTATGTCTATTTGTATTTGGCTATTCCTTAGACAAAATTAAAGTAATGGAATTGTTATTAGAGTCAAAATACTTTAAAGGGTTGGTAATATAGTCCTTGGGAGTAAAAGATGTCCCCGAAAATCAAATATGATCAATGGAATGAAATTAGAAGTCAAGGGAGTGTCAAAAATGTTGCTCCAAATTCTTAGTCACAAGTTGTGACACATTTTCACATAGAAAACATTCGAATTTGAAAAATACTATTTCTAGAAGAATTGTGGCCCTTAGAATTAAATTTTCAATGCACATTCGTCTCATCGGAAAGTTATGACGACAATAATGATCGTCTCTGCTGGCGCTCGAGCGACATGATTATCTGAAGAACAGTAAAATTCGATTTTCGAGCTGATTTTGAGTTCATTTTATCTCAAACACTACCCATTGTAAATATACAGCCCCATGAACGTTTCCAGGTGTGTTAAATCATCATATTACCTTAGAAATCTCATTGTTGAAGGTCATAAACACATTTCATTGATTCAACCCCAAAATCTTTGTTCATATATTTGATCCCATATATTGATCCTTCATTAGAAAAGTCTTCTTGTAAGTCAAGAATTTGTTCTTTGACAATCAGACACATATTCAAATATCTTTTGCATCAGCCTACAAATCAAAACGTAAAAGATCCTTTGGTTAAACACCAAAACAAAACCCTACCTTCGCCAATTAGCCTTCAGAATTTTGAAGTTTTGGGAAGAGGAACTGGAGTTCAGATGCTCGAGAACGAAGTTTGTTATTGTTGATCCACACGGAGAGAAAGTATTTCAAAGTTCTAATATGTGCAAACGTGCACAACCAAATGAGTTCCTTGGTGATTGATTTACAAGTTAGGTGACCAGAATCAGCTAAAATTTAAAAATGTTTGTACTAATTTTAAGTTAACCTTTCTAGTGGATTTTACTGGCAAATTTATCCGGAAGTTTTTTAACAAGTTAGGGATTTTCCTCCTTGGTATTATTTATTTATTTGCCGCTTTGATATGAATGTTTGTGATTGTTTAACCATAGGAATTAATTGAATTAATTACATTAATCATCTAGAAACAATTAATAAGTGACTTATTGCTTTTAATTTGTTTAATTCAACATTTAGGTCTAAACTATTCAGCTAATTTACTTTCAAAAATATTATTTTTTCCTCATTAGAATATTATGCTTCTCATAGTATGCTAGTCCCTTCCACTCTAACTTCCTGTTATCTACTTACAATACAAGACAATTGAAGGGAACCTTATTACAGAGCTGATAGTTTACATTTGCAATATAATATGTGCATTTGACCCATGTTATGCTGTCTCACTTGTTCAAGTGGGACACCTAAGGATACATGAAAATGAAGGTCATATGAATGTATTCAAATGTGTGGCTCGTGGTATTGAGCTTTTTTCCAGTCAATATTAAACTGCTTCCCATAAATTATCTCCTATCATCAAAAATCTTGTTCAATACAGGTAGCATTTGGTGGCTTTGGAAAAGGAATTAGTAAATATTTAAGATTTATATCACAAAACCAAAAGAAAACGCATATTTCCTCAATACCGTGGCGCATGAGGGACTCATTTTAGGTTCTTTTTCTTGCCATGCTCTGTAATAGGTTTTATGACATGAATTTCACATTTCAAGTTGTCCAATTTATTCTTTTGAGCATTACTCCAACCGATGTATATTAATCAAAGGAATAGATGCAAACCTTTCTTGATCCTGAAAAACCCACTATCGACTATACCACTCAGATAAATCTCCAGGACTGATTTCCAAAGAAGAGAAATGACCACAAATCTCACAGTTCCTAACATTTGTTGCATATAATTGAAACTAAACTGGTATACTCATATTGTTCATCAAGCAAGGACCATGTTCAGACTCAGCTCAGATTCACAGGAAAGATGAAGTCTATCAACAATAAACCACGACTTGACAATGAATGGTACCATGCTATTCACAACACTCGATCAATTTTCACTCCCCAGAGAACG
>CAIGRF010294142.1:10284-20385 GCA_903798235.1 Fraxinus ornus | reverse complement strand
AAAAAAAAAAAATGAGCCCAGAAGTTAAAAAAAAAATTCAGTCCAGAAGTTCAGGGTGGGCACATGCCCACCCTGAACTGTATTGGGCTCCGCCCCTAGCTCCACTAAATCCAAATTACAATCAATTCTCTCATTTTCTATTTTATATAACATTTAGTAATTTTTATAATTGAAAAACTAAATCCCAAAATTATATTTTATTCGTTTTAACCCCTTATTCAATAGATATTTCTTTCTTTGTAAATAGTTGATTTTGATTTATTCAAAATAACTTCTTGGATTAGTGAAAAATTAAAGTTTGAAAGACGTACTACGAAATTTGGACTCTTTTTAGTCATATTCCCATATATTACATTTTAGAAAACAGAAGATCTGATACTTAGATATGACCCCGTACCAGATACCTGTACCCGAGTCCGAGCATCATAGACGTTATCTATTTCACTTCTATTCCAATAACGATATCTGAAAATTCTTAGACATGTACATTAATTTAGTTCTGCCATGTGCTTGTTTTAAGTGGCCATAGTTGATTATTTAAGTGAATCACTTGACAAATTTTAATGGTTGATGAAATATGTACTACTAAGCCACATTATACAAGGGATAATATTAATTTGTCTTGATACTTGGATTTGCCAAACAACTCCATCCTCGTTCCTATCTTGCCATCAAACCCTACCGAACTTCAATAATTATCCAATTTCTCCGCATTGAGTTCCACCTTGCACCTCCTCCCTTTTTTTCCTCATTCATCACCTCTTATCCTTTGTCGATGTCAGATTTTTTTGGTACTGCACTCTAAATACAATAAACTAATTGATGAATGATCTATTTCTCTGGACCGAAGATATTCTAATATCAACTACCACTATTGTGATGGGGTTTTAAATTATTATGAGATGTTGTATCTTTTTGGTTCTAATTGTATTGTTATCTAAAAATTACATAAATATGGAATTACATGAAAATTTGCAAATAGCAATGTTGATGGGATTGGGACCATCATTCAAAGTTAAGGGTGTAGAGCATATAATTCATTTCTCAAATAGTGGAAAAGTTATACTGTTAAATAAGTTCTCATACGAGTTGATTGTTACTTAACTTCTCGAAGTGGTCATAGTTGATATATATTTGATCAAATTTTCAAATTGATCCTATAACCCAGCAAAACACTGTACATTTAACAATTCTCTTTATTTTATGAGCTTTTTCTAAATCTCCTTCCTAGAATTTATCGTATCTCGATAAGAAGATAACAAGAGGCAAATGTAACAACCCAATCTCTATGTCCAAACCATTAACTTATGTATTGTTTGCTCTCGAAGAGTCTAAGCCCATCTTGCCCTTCACGGATTTCTATCGCGTCCACAGGATTCGAACCCTTGACCTTGTCCTTAAGAGTGACTTAAGTTGAATCCTTGTGCACATTAACGGCTTGGGCACGAGGCTCAGATCGTTACAAAAAACGTGCATTTTTTGAAACGCTCGACCTCTATGTTCAAGTCATTATATCATAAGTATTGTTCGCTTTGGGTGGGTATCTGCCCACTTATCCCTTCACAACTTCCTATCGTGTCCCCTAGAATTCAAATTCTAGACCTCTGCCTAACGGTTTGAACACATAGGTCGATTTTCTGGTGTTGATCGCTATGCATAATAAAAAGAGACAAGCCACTTGCTAGATTATTGACTTTTTGGGGCTAATTGTGATGCATAAATGTTGAACTAACTATTCACCCTACTTTTTAGTATGGTGTCAATCCCAAATTGGACTGGAAACTGGATTGCATACTTACATCAGCAAGTAACTTTGGTGCAACATGGCTAATTTTATTGAGAGGGATTGACTAAGAATAGAAAGGCAGGTTAACCATGGATGCTTTCTTCATCATCCTTGTAAAGCCACTACGCACTTTTTTCATCCAATATCATAGTCCCTTGGAAATCTTTTCACGAATCTCCAAAATATTACCTATCGTTTTTGCAGGAAAATTTTGTGGTGGCTTCAGGTTTTTCATGGAACTTAAAGATTTTGAACTGTGCTCATCAGTTTTGGTTATAGAGGTTTCATATTTGTTGTTTATGAATTTGTGTTGATTATGTATTATCGGCTTTGTTGGGTCAAAAAGTAAAAAATTTCTAACATACTACTACTAGAATTTTATTTTTATGAACAGTGCTATTCATTAGGGAGGAAATATGAAAAACACAAATGCGATTCATAATTCTAGGTAATCAATACACCATTTGTATTCTGCAGATTCCTTTTTATAAAATTGTTCAACATCCGACTGGCTGAAGTCATGATTGTCTTTTAATATTCTTTTGTAATTATTTTATCAAACATCTATACTAATATATGATTGAGCAAATCTGAGATGTTTGAGAATATACTCGACTCACATTGGGTTCATTTTCAGGCTCAGAAATAACCTCTCTCTTTTCCGTCTAACCTTATGATGCTGTTCTACCTAAATATTAGCACTGCTAGTACCTTCTCTAACACGTATGCATGAATCATGTGCGTGCAGCTGTGCATATTCCTATCGATTATTACATACTTGTTACTTCGCAGGTGGTCTTCGACTCAATAATGCAGAAATCCCCAAGCATGATAGGATGGCTCCTCCGAAATGATGCCGATATCATTTTCATATATACCTATGTGTTGACTTGATTAGGTGAAACTGGTTTAGCCTTTCAGTTGGTGATCTTGATCTTAATTAACCCTTTGGGCAAACTTTCGTGTTTTGCTGAGAGATTGTTGGTGTCATTGTTTTTCTTCCTTCATTAACTATAATTGCAATGAAAAGCTAAGTAACTGTGTAGAATCCATTGTTGTGTAAAGGATTGCCTACCATATGTCATGATTCTTCCGCTAGGACTCTTGCTACATCATAATTATTCAAACGTCTACGGGCACATGAACACGGTTGCTCATATCATGGAATTTTTTGTAAAGTACAACTCCTTTATTGTTGTTTTCTTTGTTTTAGGAAATAGGTAAGCTTTTTTTAGAAGATAATAGTACAGAACTAGAGAGGTTCTGTTTACATCGAGTCGGGAAATGAAAAGTGTAATATGCTTTTTTAACTTTTCTTCCATCCACAGGTAAACCTGCTGAAAGATATGCTGCATAGTTTGTGGATCACTAAGCAAAATATGAAATGATAATTGAGAAGTATTTATAGTTTTGATTGAAGAATATGAGAAGTATTTATAGTTTTGATAACCTGCATTTGGTCATTCATGGGCTGTCATTTGACTAAACTTTGTGCTATTTAACACCTAGCCTTGGCCATTTTATGCTTTTCCAAATATCTGTCATTGATTCTTGAAATGATCCTTGATATTTAGTCATTTACGTGCCAGCACCAACGGAAATCCCAAATGATTTAAGTTGAAATCCAGAATAGCTTATGATGTCCTATAGGTGTCAAGGGTCCAGGCCCCGGCCACTCGAAAGATCATTGGCCACGTTTGTAGAAGCCCGTTATGGGCTTGGCCTGGACCCTATATCTACAGGACCCAGAACCGGCCTCTGGCTTTGCCACATTTGAGGACCAAATAATCCTCTTTTAGATAGAATTATGTAGAAATCACATGCAACCAGAATTTCAGAGATCATGATTCAAAAATCAAATTTAAAGTTTGTTTATACAAAAATCAGACCTTAATTCAAAGTTTTAATAATAATAATAATAATATTATAAAATTAATTAATCTACACTACACAATTTTATCTCTTCCTTATTCATTTCTCTAAGCCTCTTACCTCGATATTTTCTTATCTCACACTCTCTCTATCCTCTTGTCGATGATGAGCAGCCGTGGTGCACGAAGCGCTGCAAATCAAATTTGAGCCCATAACAGCGCTGCAAATCAAATTTGAGCCCATAACAGCGCTGCAAGCACGATGACGAGCGATGAGCACGGTGGCCACTCCGTGTGGTTTGCGATAATCCTTTTCGAAGAAATAAAACTCAAAAAAGAAAGGCAAAGTTGTGGCCATTGCATGCGATTCTTTTCATATCCATCTCTCTCTCTATTTGCTACTCGACGCCCTGCGAACTCGTGGCGGCGCCTGGTTGCTACGATGTCACGACGACGTCACGATTGCGTGGTGGTGGTTGTGATGTTGGCACAATGGCGAAGTGGTGGTGATGTTGGAGGTCTGGTGAGTTGGTGGTGGGCGACGCGGCATTGCAGTTGTCGCGAAGTCGCGGCCTTGTTGTGTGATAACATTATTTTGGATATGATTTTTTGGTGGTGGTGGTTGTGATGTTGGCTGTAGTGATGATGTTGGCGGTCTGGTGAGGTGATGTGACCTATAAATTTTTTTATTTATGATTAAGAATAATTTGTAATCAATTAATTCGATAATTTGTTACCAAATTGTATAGAATTGTGAAATTAATATATTTTTAATTTATTATTTCATGAATAAATTAAATTAATATTTTATTTTTGAAATTCTAAACATTATTTATTAGTCTTGAAATAATTCATACTTAATCTCTCATGTATGAAATTTTCCGTAAAACTATCTTCCCCAATCCTCAATGGAAGTGAGATTTTGAGTTTGTGTTTACATTATCTTTTTGCCCCTAGAGAATTAGAGTTAAGCATTTGAACAGGGACACGTACGATGTGGCGCCTTCGGTTTGAACAGGCCCTGTTCATGTAGCAACCTTCAGAGAAATAAGTTCAGACAGTTGCAGGCAAGTTCTTGTTGATGCATTGTCAATGAAATATTTTCTGTGAAATTATAGTTCTAGTCATTAGTAAAATTGTCTTAATATCATCAATGATTTGCGACAGAAAACAATTATTGCACCTTTATTACTAGGAATTTTCTGCTACTAATTTAGGGTTGCTTGTATCAAAGGCTATGTTGATCATCGATGAACAATAAGAAACCCAGCAACGGAACTCATTGTTTGTGTATCATAAATTAGTGATGTGACAATTTGTCACTATTTCTATCTCAAATAAGTGACGAGTTTCTGAACATGTCACTAGATGATTACCTGAGTCTCATCGAAAGTCCCCCCCGCCCCCCTCCTTGATACACATTTTTTTGGAGGAATTAGTCTTGTTGTACATAATTTTCTACCTAATTGATTATCGAATTGACAAGTGATGACCCCCTGTTGGGGGTGCGCCTGGATCAATTCGGTAACACATTAGGTGGAAAATTATATACTTGTAGCATGATTGTTCTTCCAAACAAGCCTACGTGTATTAAATGGATGTCTGATTTTGGCCAAGTTGGAATTCTGTTTGACACGTTGGCATTTTCATTAGATTTAACAAACAAAATCAACTTGGGATGGATAAGTAACACGGTTCGCAGTTCAACGACCATTGAGATACATTTCTTAGTTCAGTTATGAATTAGAAAGGTTTGGTAAAATTCAGTAACCATTCATATAATTAACCCCATAGTTTGGATAATCGAAGCTTCGACTATGTAGCTTCAATCAGCCTTGGCTCCCAAAATAAATGGGTGAATGACACAAATATTGCAGGTTTGATTGAGGAACCAATTAAAGTACTTAGAACAAGGGCACTCCAAAAAAATGCAATCATGCTACAAGTACATAATTTTCTACCTAATGTGTTACCGAATTGATCCAGGCGCACTCCCAATAGGGGGCCGTCACTTGTCAATTCGGTAATCAATTAGGTAGAAAATTATGTACAACAAGACTAATTCTTGGACGAATAGTGAAAGCCCATTTCATTTCGGAATATTAAAAACTAAAATTTCTCTCATTTTCTCTCATAGATGAACGACTGAAGATCATCTGGCAGCATGGAAATTTTTAAGGGATCTTCATGATGCAAGGTCAGACTGAGAGCGCTAATTAATGAAGCTGAGGAAGAGTCTCCAAAGGGCATTGAAGGTTTGAACAATTTGAGGGGTATAAGTTTGAGGAAGAATTGATTTACTGGTAAAGTTCCAAAAGGAATTGGAAATTGTTTTTTGCTAAGGCCAATTGATTTGAATGAAAATTCATTTTCTGGAGGGCTTCCAAACACAATGGAGCAGCTTACCTAGTGTTTGGAAAAATGGATTCACAGGGGAGATTCCTGAATGGATTGGAGAAATGAGAAGCCTTGAAACCCTAGACTTTTCTGAAAATAATTTAACTAGCCAAGTTCCAGTTTCTCTTGGGAAGCTCCCGTCATTAAAAGTTTTAAATGTATCCTAGAATTCTATCATCGGAGTCTTGCCATTGTCTATGAGGAATTATATAAACCTTCTGATATAAGCCATAATTATTTGAATGGTGAGCTTCCTTCTTGGCCATTCGAGCTCGATTTATTAACTTTTGTTTTCAGATAATAGATTAAGTGGAAATATGGATAATGCTTTTGCTTCCTCCTTGGAGAGTCTCGTCACAAGCTTGTAGTTTTAATAGCTTAACGATGATATGGATGTAGAATGGAGATCGTTACAAAGTTCATTGGAGTCCAAGATTATAAAAAGTTCGTTCCACTATCAGGAGGACTTGATTCGAACTCACACAGTCCAAGAATCAACCTTTGAAAAACTTGACTCAATAAATTATTGTACCAAAAAATTAAGACAATTGCCAACAATATATTGACACTATGATCACAAAACTTATGAACCTTATTTAAATTGTTGAACGCCACAAGAAATTATTTCTTGATAAGTTCAGAATTAATACAATGAAGAGCGAGTTGAAAGCAATATGCTTCGCAATAATACCTCTCAAATTCTGTGTTATTACAATGAATGAAATGAGTTCTTTTTATATGCAACTCATAAAACCTAATTAGAAATGGATTTGCTCCTAAAAGATATCAAAAAAGATTGATAGACATGGACTGCTCAGCATTATGACATTTGTACAGATTGATATCAAACATACGGATAATCGACGATATCATATATATGGAGCAGCTGACCTACCACATCATATTAGGGCACTCGTACAAATTGATAGATATGGATTGCCACATCATAAGAGTATGATTTTTTTATTTTTTATTCATATTTTTGTCATTTATCATTTATTTTCATTGTAAGGGAAATTAGTAATTTGTCATTTATTGTTTTTATTATTTCCTCATGTAACAACGGTATTCCTTCGCCACAAGTGAGGACATATCTCGGAGGTACCACCCTCCTTTAATTAAAAAAATATAAAAAAAGATATCATAAAAGAATTTTAACTAAAATAGAATTCTATGTGAAATTTTGAAAAGAAAAAAAACGTGTCCATGTTTTCACTATGCGGCCTCATAGGCTTATAGATTGAAATATAGAACATCATGCCTCAAATTACCAACAATGCACCCAATTGTCTATCATGCTCAATTAATTTCTTGCAACATACTAGAATATCATTAACTAGTGATTGATTGCCTATGAATGCATGTGACAAATGACCTGTTACTCTCATAAAAATATTAGATGCATTAATATGTGTAAACATACATGCCACATGTGAAAAAATATTACTACATGCTAGACAATCATCTAACATATGTATGGGGTACTGATTTTTTACCATGTCATAGCAGAATGCTTCTCCTTCAATACTCATCAAATTCTCGACTTGCATCTAACCAACTGGATACTCAATGAGTGGTATCTCACTAAATAAGTTTTCATAGAACGAGTCTTTGAGTTCTTGCAATAAAGAAATATCCAAACTGGGGAGGGATTTGTTAGTTCTCACTAAAACCTTCTCAATCTCACTATTTTTTTGCATAGAAACTCACATTTGATTTTTCTCTCCTCTCAATAGACTCTCTTTCTTTTCTCTCTTGTGGCTATACTATTTTTTCTCACAATTAGCTACTTCACTATCTTCTCTCCTAATCTCCTTTCGCCTTTCTTTGTTTTTCTTTTCTCCCTCACTTCTCAATCTTAATTGGTCATTATATACTTGTTGTGGTTTTAATGGTACAAGAGTAACAACTCTCACATCTTTTAAAAAATTGTACATATTCTTGAGTTCATCATGTTTCACCTTTCTATCATACTGTTTGGCCTTCTCAACAAAATGTGCCTAGCATGCATAGGAACTACATCACTATACCTCACAATTGAGAAATTCACCAAAACTTGCTTACATACCCTAACCTCTACACATTCATCTAACCACTGCAATTTAGAAGGTTCAGGATTTTTTATTGTAGTCAACCCTAATTTCTCAATTGTAGTACTAGAAATATTAGTACAACTACTCCCATCAATAATCAAACTACATACATTATATTTGACATGACACCTAGTATGAAAGATGTTCTCCTATTGCTACTCCACATTATCCAATTTAATTTGTGTATCGAGAGCACGCATCACTACAAGTAACTCACCTCCTAGCGGGTACTCTACTCCATCACCATCACTAGCATCCTCTAACGCGGACATATCATCAATATTACTATCACTCACCACTTCTCCATTGTCTCTTTTGTTTGGACATTGAGAAGTAATGTGTCTCGATCCTAAACACCTAAAGCATTGATATCCTAATTTTTAGAAGGTTGGGAATCCATTTTGGGTATAATTTTTCTAGCAACTTCCTCCTTTCTCCTTGGTGGTTCAGTCTTACTACTCGAAACAGCTCCATTAGTTCTATTATCATCCCACTTCGATTTCCAAAAAGAGTTAGAACTCGAAAAACCCGATTGATATCTAGCTGCCGCATTCCTCTTTAATTGCATTTCCACCTTCATAACTAGATGTAGCATGTCATCCAACTCTACATAATATTGTAGTTCTACCATAATAGCTATTTCCCTATTCAAACAATTCAAAAATCGGGCCATGGTCGCCACATGATCCTTTTCAACATTCGCCCTAATAATTACAATTTCCATATCTTTGTGATAATCCTCCACATTCCTAGACCTTGATAAAGGCTTTGTAATTTTTTTATAAAGATCCATATAGTAATGATTAGGAACGAACATATTCCACACACTTGCCTTCAATTCCCCCATGTTTCAATAGGCCTCTCATGATTCGTCTTCTTAGATATTGCTATTTGATCCCACCAAATGATAGCATAAAGTAAACTCAACTATAGTAAGTTTTACCTTGTTCTCCTTCAAGTAGTTATGACAATCAAATATAAACTATGTCTATGCCTCCGGATCGTTTCTTTTTTGAATGAAGAAATTGTCATTTTGAAATTGCCCATAATTATATCAACTCCATCGCCAACATAATCTCTAGCCCTCATATCGTGCATATCTCCTATATTCCCCATCTTTCCTATTTCAGCCTCCATTGAGCATCATCATCAATTCCGCTACCCGCTTCATTTTCACCACCAATATCTGCTCTATGATCCCGCCTATCTTGCTTCCTTATGTTAGGAACTTCTTTAGGTTGTTCCCTACACAAATTAGAAAGCAATGAGTCTTGCATCTCCATCCACGCCTCTTGCCTATCAATTCTATCTCCCATATCACCAAACAACCTTCCAATCGTCGTATCATCTCTTCCGTCATGATAACTTGACTATTATTCCTGCTTAAAGTAGAATTGTCTCTATTAGACGTCCTAAATCTAGAATAATATATGCTTTAAGGGTGTATACTTGTGTATCACTGGATGTTGTCAGGTCTTGAGGATATCCTCGTATATCAATGTTCTAGTTCGTATAAAATATCGGATTTTAAGTATTAAATGAGCTAGATCAAATGCGGTATAGATGGAGAGACTGAAAAAGAGACCAAAAAGAACACATCAGATAGTAAGTAAATAAAAGTGGTTTTTGTAGCGGATTGATATTATAAAGGTTCAAATACTTCAACTATAATGTTTGAATTTCTTATATGAGATCAAGACGTGTCTTTAGTCTATTGTCAAATCTCTGATTTGTTACAAAATATATATTGTTCGTGCAAAACCCGTAAGCGTACGGGATCGTTGTACAAGTAATAAGATTTGTGACTTAAGAGTATCGTTCCCACGAGAAATAATGTCTAATCTGTAGTTTAATGGCTATTATTAAATTCGAATAGTGGTAATATCAAAATAGATGGTTTATCTGGTTTCTATACTAATCCTAAACTAACAAAACAAATAAAGTATTTATATAA
>CAIGRF010294117.1:9797-53881 GCA_903798235.1 Fraxinus ornus | reverse complement strand
AATTTTATTTTTATAATTGTGGTCAAGCAGGTGATGAATAAATCAAATAGTTGGAGATTTATATTTCATTTTCTTTATGCAGGTAGGCTGCTTGAAGTAAATGAATTATTGATATGGATCACTGACGTTTTAATATTAATATCTACTTTTTTGTATTTGTATGCATTGAATTAATGTTATTCGACAGCTAGTTATTTATATATTTTGGAATTGGGCTACGTTAATTTGTAAAAGTTACGAATGAAATGTCATTAGTTATATTCATGTGGTGTTGTTGTAAATGTTTAAAAAATTAATTATGGTACAAAATCGAACCGAACCCGAACGGTTCTATAATTATATTTGGACCCGACGGTTCCATTTATTAAATACCCAAAAATTCTAGAATCGAACCAAACAGATCCGAACCGACCCACGTCAGCCTTAGGTTAAATCCACCAATCTATACCAACTTAGCTCTTGTTTGGTGTGAATTAAAATCATATTTTTAGTAAATTTTGAAAAACGTTAATGAAATATGGTTGAAAAGTTATAGGTCTCATAAAATGTGTGGTTAAAAATAGTTTTTTACTTTTACTTAAATTAAAATTTGGATTTTAATTTATACCAAACATGGGATTAGTATCACCATGACTACCTAATTTGATTTTGTTTCACCATGACCATTCAAGTTGATTTTATTTTATCATGACCACCAAATTACATTTAACGTTTCGCTATGACCACTTAACTTCTTTTCACCCTTATGTAAAACAGTAACTTTGCATTATATATACAACATAATTTTTTTAAAAATAAAAAATAAATAAATAACGTTTTTTTTAAATAAGTTTTTATTTTATTTGTTTTTCTATGTAACTTTTTGTTTTTTTTTTAAGTAATGTTTTTTTTTAAATAATATTTTATTTTTTTAAGTAATTCTGTTAAATATTTATTTTATTTTATTTTTCTAAAATAAGTTTTTATTTATTTTTGTTTTTTTAAATTTATTTTTTTATATATATTATATAATGTAAAGTTACCATTTTACCCCTTTTAAAATTAGTGAAAACGTTAAAAAAGTTGGGTGGTCACGGTAAAACGTTATATGAAATTTGGTGGTCATAATGAAATAAAATTTTGTTCATTCGGAAGAATATTGAAAGCTTGACATAAGTTCAAGAGAAATCTTGTATTAAGGATGAAATGTCGTGCCCAAAAACCCATCGAGTATATGATACTCAAGCTTTCATAAAGTTCCGTTGATTCAAAAGAATACAAAAGGTTTGACTTGTAAGTTCGATGGAATATTTGAATTATATTCAATAATCACCAAAAAGACAAAAATACAAATAAATGCCTTTGACTAATCAAAGTGCAAGGATATAAATATAATTAAAAAAAGTGACAAAACAAATAAATGAAATGGAGAATAACCTCAACAAAAAAAAAAAAAATAAAGAATTGGAGAGAGAGGCTAGGCGTGAAACATGGGATGAAAAAACATTACCTCAGTTATAAATCTAATTTAGGAATTTTTGTTGTTGAATTTAACCATAGAATCCTTGCCATTCTCTTTTTTTATTTTCCATTTTTAACTGATTTTCTCAACATTTGCTTAACAATCTAGGATCTTGCATTCATTCCGATTTATTTGCATGAAAAATAATGGATTCATTTCTATCAATATTCTAACATCCTAACAACCCTGTTCATTTTTACATTTATAACTTTTATACATAATGGCAACATCTTCTGGTGCAAGGAAACACTCAACCTCGGTCGGAGGAGCCGAAGACCGCCCGCTGCAATCGGTGAAATTTGCACGACGGACTTCTAGCGGACGTATTGTAAGCCTCTCCCGAGACGATGACTTGGATTTGCCGGAAGAATATGCCTCGCAAAATGATTACATTAATTACACCGTTCATATGCCACCAACTCCAGATAATCAGCCTGGAGCCACATCAACTACTATTGCCACGGGCGACAAGCCCGATGGGCCGACACCTTATCGTGCACCTTCATCCCGAATTCGCTCTGCGTCGCAACGAATAAGGATGGGTAGTCACGGCGGTGATGAGGACAGTGGCGCTGGTGATGCTGCTGCAAAATTCGATCGTAGAATGTCGGTGATGAAATCGAATAATAAATCGATGCTGTTAAGAAGCCAAACGCAAGATTTTGATCATAATCGCTGGCTGTTTGAATCAAAAGGAAAATATGGGATTGGAAATGCTTTCTGGCAACAGGATGAGGATTCATATGATCATGATACTGGAATGAGCATGCAAGATTTCATGGATAAACCTTGGAAGCCTCTCACAAGGAAGATTAAAATTCCTGCTGAAATTATTAGCCCTTACAGGTGCACCCTTAGCATCGAGTATAGTTTAATACTGCACGCTGAACATGAATATTCGCAAATAGAAAATGCCAAATATATCGTTTTTAACACAATTTTCGAACTAAAGCTCTAATGCAATTTTTTCTTCCCACAGAATACTCATCATGTTGCGTATGGTAGTATTGGCTTTGTTCCTTGCATGGAGAATAAAAAACCCTAACCACGATGCAATGGTGCTGTGGGGATTATCTGTTACGTGTGAAATATGGTTTGCATTTTCATGGCTTCTTGATATTCTTCCAAAGTTCAATCCTATCAACCGAATGGCAGATTTGGCTGCACTCAAGGATAAATTCGAATCTCCATCTCCCACGAACCCGAATGGCCGGTCGGATCTTCCGGCTATGGATGTATTCATATCTACTGCAGACCCGGAAAAGGAACCGCCTTTGGTTACTGGTAACACAATTCTGTCCATTCTTTCTGTTGAGTATCCAGTCGAGAAGGTAGCGATTTATATCTCGGATGATGGTGGAGCAATTCTTACCTTTGAGGCCATGGCAGAGGCTGTTAAATTTGGCGAGGTATGCCTGTATGGTTACAATCTTTATGCTTTTAATAAAGAAAATTATCAGGTCTAGTAGATTGGTAGCTAAAAATAAATAACTTAACGCTATATCTCGTATGCCCGGAAATTTTTATGTTGTCTCGTCTAGTCATATTGATTAAAACGATTGTTGAGCTAGCAATCAATGTGAGCCTTGAGGGGCTGCTCAATTGGTCAGGTCTTGGATTTGCTCCCCAATGGTCACCAATTCGAGTTTTCTCAAGGCCACTGAGGTGAGTACCCGGCCGTAAACTTCAGGGCCCGTAGGATTAGTGGAGGTTGGAGGTGCGTGCAAGCTGACCCGAACATCTATGATTATAAAAAAAAAAAAGCTAGCAATTAATGTGACTAGATGAGACAACATAAAATTTACCTGGAACGGTCATGTTACATCTAACATTACACGACATGCTTGTGTATAAAGAAAATAAAAGGAGCCTTCATATAAGACCAAAAATATGGGAAAGTATTTTTATATCAAGAAGTCGAATGTTGTCAAAAACTTATCTATCATAAATCATTTGTTGTGTAAACTGTATATCAGATCAAAATTAGAGGCCAAAGAAAAACTAAAAAGCTCTTTCTAAGAGCAAATAGGCAAAAGGAACAGGAAAACTTTGGAGTCTCCACTCTAGCAAACTTAATCCTAACTGCGGAGGCTCCACATCAACAATTGAAGCCATGGTAAACCATAAAAATGATGATGAGAATCAAAGCAATTAGTTTAATCTTCAGATTCTGAATTCACTTTTTTTCTTCTCATCTTCGTCCCTTGTATCCTAAACTCGTGCCTAAAACTCGAACATAAACGTAAGATGTGAAAAATTTCCCTGAGAGCCTGAAAAACGAAGAAATTCAAAAACAAAAGTTCTAAGCGTGTAGAATAAAGTTAAATGAGTAGATCATGAAGGCCTTCATAGTTATTTTCCGTTTTTCCTTCTTTAAGGAAAGTGTTCACTTTCATTTAAGTGACCCCCATACTTGCTTTATATGAATAAGGATTCTAACCAATAAACTTATTTTTCTGGACTTAGAAATTTTGTTTAATGACTTTTTAGAATTTTTTGCTGAGTTTGAACATGGATAATCATGTTCAAGTTCTCTTTGTCTAACCTGTGATCAGAGATTATTAGTCTTGTTGTTGTTTGATCCAAATTCTAGTGGGTATTGGTTTATTGGAGTCTAAATTGAAGTGGTCTTGAAGAGATCAAAATTATGGACTTGAAGAAAAAATTGTCGCATTTTCGCTAGCGTGACGCTAGCTAGACACTCGAGCGAGCCCGGTAGAAAACAACCCGAGAATTGGTCGCTCGTCTAGCTCTGCCCTGTCGCTCGAGCGAAAATTTATCCGGCCCAAGTCCGTTTTCATTTTTTTTTTACGCGGTTTTGAATTCCTATTCTTCTACAACTTGTTCTCTAGGGTTCATATATATATATATAAGATTCATACAATATCTTGAGTGATTTAGATTTCAATTCAGTGTATTGAGATCTAGTAAACATAATTGCTATTGATTATAGTGGATTTTTTTTCCTTTGCCCATTGTTTTTTTCCCGTATTGGGTTTTCACGTAAATCTTGGTATTTATTTTATTTTTGTTTATTTCATTATCGTCATTATCTTGCAATCCAAATTCATAACAAGTCTCATCAACAAGAAGCTCAATCTTCTCACCTCGGCCGAGAACCTTAAAATGCAAATAGAGTTAAACATGTTAAGGGATAAAATCTCACGTCGAATAAAGATGAAAAGATAGACCAATGAGTCTTTAGACAAAGAAAGACTATAGTGGGGTCCAGGAACACTTTTTACCATAAGTGTGGGGTGGGTTTAAATGAGTCTTTAGACAAAGGTAAATATGTAGCGGAGTTCAACCATAAGGAGCTATCATTAGTACGGGCGCAATCCATAGATAAACTTGCGGAGGATAAGGTGGTGATGGAGGGAACAAAAAAGGTTGAAATGGAATCGATGATTGAGGCACATCGAGAGGCGGAGCCTTGGGCTATAGTAGGAGAGTTGGGTATTACGAATCTGGATACAGAAATTTCGGAGGCGACCAATTGTCTTACGAGTGAGGGCACATTAGGTGAAAAATCAAACTCGGGGATTGAGAATCATCAAGGTAGTATAGGTACAGCGTCTATGGTAAGGAATATTTATGGTAGGAGATCTTCTAAGTCTTCGAAGGAAGGGGATTTAAGGAACGAGAACGCGTTGGTGGTGTGGGTTGGAGGAGACGAGAAGGGGACACAGACAGTGATGTCGTACGGGTGGAGGAAGAGGAGGGACATTTTATTACTCCTTTTTATGTTGGGGATATGGCGAAAGTTAGTGCTCTTGATGTCAAGCCTCGACCATCAGACTGGGTTCTTCAAAAAATCCTAGAATTTAGTAAGATGGTAGGGGTGTCATGTGATGGGTATGAAAACAGACTTCTACATTTATTTAAGGAATTGTAGGCTAGTAGGGGACAGGAGATGGGTACATCGGGAGGTAAGACAAGAAGAAAGAGGGATCGTGAGCTTAAGCATCTAGAATGCTCGGTTAATTATGATGTCAAAGGTAGCGAGTCAATGAGAGGTATGATGGGAAGGGATTACGAAATGTTTAGATGACTCCGAAAATTGTTAGTTGGAATGTGAGGGGGCTTAATGAAGTCAGGAAAAGATTGGGTGTTCGGAATCTTTTAAGGGGATGGAGGGCTGACCTTGTATGTCTACAAGAAACTAAGTTGGAGGTCGTTTCGAAGGCTGTTGTGAGTAGCGTTTATGGGGGACAACGTTTGGGGTATCAGTATGTTTGATCATCAGGGGCGTGAGGGGGAGTGTTAGTGATGTAGGATACTAGAGTTTTTGTTATGAAAGAGGTTAGTAAGGGGATTTTCTCCCTATCGCTTTCGTTAGAAATATTTGGGATAATTTCCGTTGGATGTTTATGGGCCTACTTTAGATGAGGGTAGAGGTAAATTGTGGGATGAATTGGAGGGGATGATGAGTTGGTGAAATCTCCCAACGTATATTGGAGGAGATTTTAATGTGGTCCGATTTCCTACTGAGAGGTCCACTGAGGGAAGAGTTACGGGGGCGATGGAGGATTTTTCTGATTTTATCAGGGATAACATGCTGGTGGATCTGCCTTTGATTAGGAGAGATTTTACTTGGTCTTCTAACCGAGACCAACCTATCCTATCCCAAATAGATCGGTTTTTGGTTTGTGGAAAGGGAGGCAAAGTACCCAGAGGTCACGCAGAGGAGATTTGGAAGGTTGTATTCTGATCATTTTCCTATTTCATTGTCTGGGAATGCAAGGCGAGGTGGTAGAAGACCTTTTAGGTTCGAGAAAATGTGGTTAAAAGTTCAAGGTTTTGGGGAACGAGTACGGAATTGGTGGGCATTCTATGACTTCAGGGGGTCTCCTAGTTATATGTTAGATCGAAAATTGAAGGCTTTGAAAAATGATCTTAAGAGGTAGAATGAGGAGGTGGTGGGAGATGTTACCTATCGTTTGGCGAATAGATTAAAGGAGGTGATGGGTAAGGTGGTGTCTAAATTTCAGAATGCCTTTGTCAAAGGGCTCCAGATTTTGGATTTCGTACTTATTGCAAGTGAATGCATTGATTCGAGAATGCAACTAAGGGTTCCAGGAATGTTATGTAAGCTCGAAGCTTATGATCACATTAACTTGGATTTCGTGTTGTATATGTTCAAGCATTGTGGCTTTGGGGAGAAGTGGTGCCAGTTGATCTAGTTTTGTATCTCTACAGTTTCTTTCTCAGTCATGGTGAATGGTGCTCCAGAGGGTTATTTTCGTAACAGTAGAGAACTGGGGCAAGGAGATCCCATGTCCCCTTTACTGTTTGTCATTATTATGGAAGCTTTCAGCAAGATACTTGAGAAGGTCGTAGGCTAAAAGCTTGTTAAGGGGCTTTGTTATTGAGCAGTTGCAGGTTTCTCATTTACTATTTGCAAATGATACGTTGATTTTCTGTAATGCAGAAGCAGAACAGTTCAGGAACTTGCGTTGTCTACTCTTGTGTTTTGAAGTTATTTCTGGATTGAGAATCAATTTGGGCAAATCTGAAGCTATCACTGTGGGAAAGGTTGATAATGTGGAGGAATTGGCTGCGATTTTGGGTTGTAGGGTGGCGCAATTACCTATAACATATCTCGGACTTCTTTTAGGAGCACGGTTTAAAAGCATACAGATTTGGAATAGTATTGTGGAAAGGGTGGAGAGAAGGCTCACGGGTTGGAAGCATATGTACCTCTCTAAGGAAGGTCGTCTTACTCTCATAAAATCCACTTTGTCGAATCTCCCTACTTACTTCATGTCACTGTTTTCCATTCCCAGTGCATTGGCAAAAAAATTAGAGAGGATCCAAAGGGAGTTTCTTTGGGGAGGTTTAGGGGAGGAGAGGAAACTACATTTGGTTAATTGGTGTGTTGTTTGTTTTCCTATTAGATCCGGTGGTCTCGGATTGAGAAGTCTTGTACTGTTTAATAAGACATTGTTGGGTAAGTGGCTATGGTGATTCGGAGTAGAGAGGGAGAGTTTTTGGAGAGAAATTATAAGGGCTAAATATGGCGTCATGGTGGGGGGTTGGTGCTCGGGTAAGAGATGTGACTCTTATGGGGTGAGTTTGTGGCGGTATATTCGGCGAGGGTGGAGAGACTTTCGGGACAGATTGAATTTTATAGTAGGGAATAGTAATTCCATTAGTTTTTGGGATGATTGTTGGTGTGGATATCAACCGCTTAAGATGGGATTCCCTTCTTTGTACCGAATTGCGTTGGAACCGTCTGTCATGGTGTATGATGTTTTAGATTTCCATAATAGGAGCTCTAGTTGGAACATTATTTTTGGTCGGGGTTTGCAGGACTGGAAATTGGATGACTATGCGTTGTTCTTGACATCTTTATTTGAGGTTCATATCAGGGTTGGAGAGGGTGACTGTAGCAGGTGAAAATCGACACGTAATGGAATCTTCTCAGATCGCACCTATTTTAAATCCTTATTGGGAATTGAAGAGAGTTCATTTCCCTGGAAGATGGATTGGAAATGCAAACTGCCCCCTCGAGTGGTATTTTTACTTTGGACGGTGGTCAGATGACAGATGTTAACGGTGGACAATCTTCGTACTAGGAGTTTTTATGTTACAGAGTAGTGCTATATGTGTAAGAGGGATGGGGAGACGATTGACCACCTGTTTCTTCATTGTGATATTGGTCGCTTACAACATGTGGATTGGGTATTGCCAAAGCGCATGGAGGACATGTTAAAGGCATGGAGGAGAAAGTTTCGAGATAAGGATAGTAAACTCGTTTGGGATCTTAATCTAGGGTGCATCGTTTGGTGCTTGTGGAGAGAAAGAAACAATCGCTGTTTTGAAGACCAATCACGGAAAAAAGTACAGATTAGGGAATTGTTTATTGTATTCTTGGTTTAATATTGCGGCTATTAGGCATATAAATGGGCTGCCTAATTTCATGTCGTTCTTTTCTGAATTAAAATAATTATACACTCTCCGTGTATTATGCATTGATTAATAAAATTTTGATTACCTTTAAAAAAAAAATGATTAACAAAGATTCTGATGGTAAGATAATGTTTCCCATCATCATTCCCTTTACTTCAATAACATGAGCCTTGACTTTAGCAAGTTCGTTAATTTCTCCTGGACTATCGATCCAGTACTTCATGTACTCTGTCAATTTGGGCCTACAATAGCACTGGGTGTTCAGGAAGAAGGAAAAGCAACTTATAATTAAACGTTGAAAAAAGCAATTACCCAAATTCCTTTTTCAAGCTATTAGTACGTGAAATGTATAGTATGAGAGTTGATTATCCAGCAAATTCAACAGCAACAATGCACTAGGCAATAATAAAGACAATGTAAAGTATGAGAGTTGATAATCCAGAAATTCAAACATACAAGGCTTTAAACAGTTTAGAAAAAACAATGCTTAAGATGTGAAATGGAAAATAATTTGACTTATCAACTTAAGATGCTATGGACGTACCATAATATATAATGTGATGTAAGATGATAGGCATCGATATGTGCAACTCTGATGCACAAATTGGACATTGTTGAAGCAGTCGAGTAGTGACACTTTTGTTGTCAATCTACCATTGTTTTTGGATACAATTTTATCACATGTTTCTAGTTTATGTCTAACTAATGTAATGACGTAATAGTAAACTAGATTGTGAGCTACTACTAGTATAGTATAAGTCTACAAAAGTAGTGTGGGCTGTCATATGTGAAGAGTGGTAGTAGGATGTGATTGGCTAAAATCTTTTGTGATATGGCTTTATATAGCCTATCTTTCTACTCATTTTATGAATGAAAAATCGATTTCTCTCTCCTCTTGTTTGTTCAATATCCATCAGTGGTATCAGAGCAAAAGAAATAGGTTTTTGAAAGGGTGGAAGTTGCTGGAAAAAACATAGCAGAAACAGAGTATTCTTCTGTTAAAACTGGTAAGTATATGCGAATTCGGTAAGCTCAAGTGAAATTCGGTGAGCTCTGTTTCCCTGTCTTCTCCTATTTTTGAGCTATTCTTAAGAGAAAACCAGTAAGGAACCTTCACTAACCAAATGAGTAAGTGAGAGTTATGGCCTCTAGTGCTTTCTCAGCACCTCTCCCTTCAGCCTTCAATGGAGAAAATTATGATTTTTGGGCTGCTAAGATGAAGGTTTATTTAAAAGCCTATGATCTGTGGGAAATCACAGAATCATGAGCAAAACCACCACTACTTAGAGCAAATCCAACTATAGCTCAGCTAAAGCAACATAGTGAAGAGGTTGCAAAAAAGTTCAAGGCTTTATCTTGTATTCAATCAGCTGTTTCTAATGCTATCTTTACCAGGATCATCACCTGTGAAACAGCAAAAGAGGCTTGGGATAGATTGCTTGAGGAGTTTAGGGGAAATGCAAGGACAAGGCAAATGCAAGTTCTCAACCTCAGAAGAGAGTATGAGATACTGAAGATGAAGGAATCTGAATCAGTTAAAGATTACTCAGACAGATTGATGAAAGTGGTGAACAAAATCAGGCTGTTAGGGAATGAACTACCAAATAAGAGTGTGGTAGAAAAGGTCCTTATCAGTTTACCAAAGAAATTTGAGGCAAAGATCTCTTCACTTGAAGATTCAAGAGACTTGTCTGTTATTACCTTATCTGAGCTCATAAATGTCTTGCAAGCAACTGAGCAAATAAGGCTATTTAGACAAGAAGAACAAGTTGAAGGAGCTTTATTTACCAAAGGAAAATATAAAGCTCAAACAAGCTTTGGTACGAAAAGGCAACAACCTGAAAAAAAAAAAAAAGAAAAAAAGAAAAGGGAAAGCAGCAGAACTGTAGGAGAAAATGATAGCTATCCTCCATGTCCTCATTGCAAGAAAACTGGTCACTCTTCGAAATTGTGTTGGTACAGGCTAGGAGTCCAATGCAGAGGATGTAAACAATTTGGACATGTTCAAAAGGTGTGTAAAAATCAGAAGGAGAAGCAAAAACCTCAGCAAGCTCAAATGGCAGAAACTCATCAGCATGAGGAGCGTTTGTTTACAGCAATGAATGAAAGGACCTGCATCAGTGATGAAATGTGGCTGTTGGAAGTGGATGTACTCACCATATGACCTCAAATTCTAGCATTTTTTGTAAAGCTAGATGAAGGTTACATATCAAAAGTTAAAGTAGGGAATGGTTGTAGAGGTGAAAGGAGTAGGTGAAATATCAGTGCAGACGTTTACAGGTACCAAGTGTATTTCTGATGTCTTATATGTTCTTGATATAGATCAGAATTTGATAAGTGTTGGTCAATTGATTGAAAAAGATTATACCTTGGTATTTAAAGATAAAAGATGCACCATATTTGATCAAAAAAATCAAGAAGTAATGACTATTGGCAAGAGGAATAGAAGCGAAACCTTTACAATGGAAATGTGTAGGTGATCAGGCACTTACAAGTACAGTTATTGAGTCTTCACTGTAGCATAAAAGATTTGGGCATGCTAACTACACATTTCTCAGGCAATTGCATGATTTGGACTTAGTTGAAAATTTGATTGAAATCAGTAAAGGTGAAGGTGTGTATGTGAAATCTATCAATTGGGAAAGCAAACTAGGTTGCTTTTCCACAAAATCAGTCTAGAAGGGCCACAGATAAGTTACAACTTATCCATTCAAATGTATGTGGTCCAATGGGAACACATACTTTAATAGCAGCAAGTATTTTGTTTTGTTTATTGATGATCTAACCAAGATGTGCTCGGTATATTTTTTTAGGCAGAAATCTGAAGTTGCTGAAGTATTTCAAGGTTTAAGAACTTGGTTGAAAACGAGAGCAATTGTAGAATAAAAGCTATAAGGTCAGACAATGGAACAGAATATTGTTACAGCCAGTTTGATAAGTTTTGTGATGATATGGGGATAATGCATCAGCTGACCATTCCATACTCTCCCTAGCAGAATGGTGTTTGTGAAAGGAAAAATAAAACAGTTATAGAGATGGCTAAATGTCTGATGTTGGAGAAAAAAGTGCCTAAAGAGTTCTGAGTTGAGGCTGTAAATACCTCAGTCTATTTACTTAATAGGTTACCTACTAAGTCTTTAGATAAAAAGACTCCATTTGAGGCTTGGTATAGAATGAAGCCAGATGTATCTCATCTAAAGGTCTTTGGAAGCCTTTGCTACACTCATATACCTGATGTGAAGAGGGACAAACTGAGTCAAAAAGCAGAAGTTGGAGTACTAATTGGTTATTGCTGTAATGCCAAAGGCTATAGAGTATTCAATCCTCATAGCAAGAAAAGAATCTCCAGCAGGGATATCAAAGTAGATGAAGAAGCATCATGGAATTGGAAATCAAATGCTGTAAATAATTCTGAGATTCCTAAACGGACTTCCCAAACTGAAGATGCTGGTAATGATGAAGAAGAAATGGAAGAAGAAATTGAACCTAGAAGTGATTCAGATTCAGAAAATGAAGTGCTAAGGACTAGACCATTAGCTGATGTATATGCCAGGTGTAATTCATCTCAACTAGAGCCCTCAAAGTTTGCAGAAGCTGAGAAATCAGAGGAATGGATGTCTATAATGAAGGAGGAGTTAAATATGATTGAGAAGAATGAAACTTGGGTGTTAGTAGACATGCCAAAAGACAAGAATGTGATAGGAGTCAAATGGGTATATAAAACGAAGTTGAATCTGATGGTTCAATCAACAAGTTGAAAGCCAGGCTGGTTGTAAAGGGATATGCTCAACAATTTGGCATTGACTATACTAATACATTTGCACCAGTAGCAAGATATGAAACGATCAGATTATTGTTTGCTATAGCTGCTCAAGGGGGATGGAAAATTCACCAGTTGGATGTTAAGTCAGCTTTTTTAAATGGCTACTTAAATGAGGAAATATTTGTTGATCAACCTAATTGTGTTCTGATAGTTGGAGCAAATGATAAAGTTTATCAGTTGAAGAAGGCTTTATATGGTTTGAATCAGGCTCCAAGAGCCTGGTACATCAGGATTGATGAACATTTGAGCAGTCTTGGTTTTAATAAAAGTGTTAATGAGCAAACACTTTATATCATGCTTGTGGAGAAAGATGTGATGATCATTTCCTTATATGTTGATGATCTGTTAATAACCGGCAGCAATCAAGTGTTAATTGAACAAGTGAAAGATGAAATGAAGCATTTGAGATGACTGACCTTGGGAAAATGCAGTTCTTTCTTAGCATGGAAACAAATTAGTCAAAAGAAGGAATTTTTGTCTATCAAAAGAGGTATGCCAAGGAGATTTTGAAGAAATTCAATATGGAGAATTGCAAACTAGTAAGTACTCCACTGGTTCAGAACTTAAAGCTTGTGAAGGATGATGGAAACAAGAAAACTGATGAAAAAGCATATAGAAGTTTGGTTGGCTGTCTAATGTATCTAACAATCACCAGGCCGACATCACGTTTGCCATAAATTTGCTCTTTAGATTCAGAGAAGAACCAAGTGAGTTACATTTTCAAGCTGCAAAGAGTATTCTGAGATACATCAGAGGAAGTGCATAGATGGGAATCTGGTATAGAAGGTCAGAAAGCTTGAATTTAATTGGCTATACTGACAGTGATTGGGCTGGATCCTTGGATGACATGAAGAGCACCTCTGGGTATGCATTTTATCTTGGATCAAGTCTTGTTTGCTGGAACACCATGAAACAGAATATCGTGGCACAATCTACAGCAGAAGCAGAGTATATAGCTACATCAGAGGCTACCAATCAAGTGATCTGGTTAAGGAAAGTACTGGAGGATCTTAACCACTAACAAACTCAAGCAACAGTCATTTATTGTGATAATCAATCAGTAGTTGCAATGGTGAAGAATCCGGTGTTTCATGGTAGGACAAAACACATCAAGATCAAGTATCATGCAATAAGGCAAGCTCAAGAATTTCTGGAAGTAAAGTTGGTGCATTGTTGTTCAACTGATCAATATGCTAATATTTTGACTAAGGCACTACCAAAGGAGAGATTTGAAACACTAAGAAGACGTCTTTGTGTTTCCAACGAAAGTGTCAAGGAGGAGTGTTGAAGTAGTTAAGTAGTGACACTTTTGTTGTCAATCTACCATTGTTTTTTGGTACAATTTTATCACATGTTTCTAGTTTATGTCTAACTAATGTAATGATGTAATAGTAAACTACATTGTGAGCTACTACTAGTATAGTATAAATCTACAAAAGTAGTGTAGGCTGTCATATGTGAAAAGTGGTAATAGGATGTGATTGACTAAAATCGTTTGTGATATGGCTTTATATAGTCTATCCTTCTACTCATTTTATGTATGAAAAATCGATTTCTCTCTCCTGCTGTTTGTTCAATATCCATCATACATTTATTTTACATCATTTAGTACTTTGTTAGGAGGTTAGTATGGGAAGTTCATGGAAAAGTCTAGGTTTTAATTGTATAAATTTGGCGAGGTATGGTTACAATCTTTTGCTTTTAATCAAGAAAATTAAAAGGGTCCAATACATTGACAGCTAAAGATAAATAATTACTTGCACTCTCGCAGGGGCGGACCCACAAATTTTGATTTTTTTTTTTTAAATTCGTGTTTGGTATCGATTGAAATCTAAATTTTAATCTAAATCAAAGTTAACAATTAATTTTAATAATATATTTCATGGAATTCATAACTTTTTTAACTTTTATCAAAATTTACTAAAAATTTGATTTTAATTTCCACCAAATAGGGGCAAAATCACAATAAATTTGAATTTCGATAACATGCTAATTTTAAAAATTCTCCGACGATTATACGCTAATCGAATCTACAAATTGCTTATGTCATCTCAAAACTTATTTCGAGAACTACATTATGGGCATATCGAATAGTCCAAATAGATATCGAAAATAGTTAAACGTGAGTCTTAAAGAAAAACGTCTAACTCGCATTTTTTCAAAAAAATTCAATTATTTCATTAACATTTACTATTTTTGCGATACAAATTTCTCAATGTAATTTTCATCATTTTATTAGGGAACTTTATATGAAATATGAGATAAAAAAACTCTCGAAATTTTACATTCCAAAAAGTCATATCTTATGTAAATTTTTGGATACAAAATTATATGGGATATGATTTTTTTTGGACGTAAATTTTCGAGTGTAAAATTTCTCTCAACTTCTTTGCAAGTTCGATTGTGACCCCTAACTTTTTTGGTCTGCGTCCGCCCGTGCACTCTCGTATTCCTAATGAGAGAGTTGAATGAAGAAACTCACGAGCATTGATGTTATCAGACGTGTTGATATCAGTGGTGATTGGAAGTGTTTTGGGCTGCTAATCTTTTCCCCTCCTTATAAGAAAGAGAACGGGTCCTATTAAAGCGATCGATGTGCTAGATAGAGGATTCCTACTTCGTCGACTAAAAAATAAAATAAGAAATCCCTCTTTAACATGTTGGTGATAACTAAAATTGTTGTATTGACAACAGGTTTGGGTGCCATTCTGTCGAAAGCACAACATTGAACCAAGGAATCCTGAGAGTTACTTCAACCAGAAGACAGATCCAACAAAAAACAAGAAACGGCCAGATTTTGTGAAGGATCGTCGGTGGATTAAGAGGGAGTACGATGAATTCAAGGTCAGGATCAATGGTCTGCCAGAAGTAATACGAAAGCGATGTGATATGTACAACAAAAATGAGGAAATGAGGGAAAAGAATCTCGTTAAGGAGAAGAACAATGGCGTGCTGCCCCCGGATCACAAGGTTGAGGTCACAAAGGCCACATGGATGGCAGACGGGACGCATTGGCCTGGAACATGGTTCGAGAGCTGTGCTGATCACTCAAAGGGGGATCATGCTGGAATTTTGCAGGTACTAAAACAAAATAACTTTTCTTACTGAAAATCTCAACTCATTTAATAAAGAAAGGGATCATATGAGCATTAGGGAGAAAGGCTGATGATACATTGAATGACTCGAGAAGTTCTCCAAATTATTTAAAATATACACATATGACTTGGAGAATATAGGTTTTCCCCATTTGACGTAGACATATCAATGAACCGAAGTTTAAGACAACATAAACATAGCTAATTTTCGCGTTTTGTGGATTATAATCCATACTTCTCTATGATCACTAAGAATCATTTCCCAACTTTTAACCATGTTTCCATACAGATCATGAGCAAGGTGCCAGAAAGTGATCCTATAATGGGTGGTCCTGATGAAGGGAAGTTGGACTTCACCGGTATTGATACCCGTCTTCCTATGTTTGCATACGTGTCACGTGAGAAACGGCCTGGTTATGATCATAACAAGAAGGCTGGAGCCATGAACTCTTTAGTGAGAGCATCTGCCATAATCTCTAATGGACCATTCATTTTGAACTTGGATTGCGATCACTACATCTATAATTCTATGGCTATACGAGAGGGAATGTGCTATATGATGGACCGAGGTGGTGACCGTATCTGCTACTTACAGTTCCCACAAAGATTTGAAGGAATTGATCCATCAGACAGATATGCCAACCATAACACAGTCTTTTTCGATGGTAAGAATCATATAAGCTTAATTTTAGCAGACATAAATGCATAGAATGCTTAATTTTTTGTAAAAAAATACATCAATTAATGAACCGAGTGTAATTTATATTATTAGTCTCACGCAGAATTTGAAATTTGAGGTAAGATTAACCCATTTCGCGGAATTGATGCCTAAAAATGAAGAAAGTAAAACGGAGGCATCATTTTGTTCTTGATATCGAACTTCGTTGTTAGCCTAAGCTTATAATATGGCTCATATATTCAGTTTAGTGAAATTTATATTTTAGCATTGCCCTATTCTATTGTACATGTCAGTTTTGTGGAACAATCTGGAATTTGTTAATGTTACAATCAGGAAATATGCGAGCCTTGGACGGTCTCCAAGGGCCAGTGTATGTCGGAACAGGATGCATGTTCAGGCGGTATGCGTTGTACGGGTTTCTACCACCACGGTCAAATGAGTATTCCGGAGTGTTTGGACAAAATAAGGCCCCGGCTAAGAACGTCCAGCCTCAATCTGATGAACAGGAGCCCTTAACAGGACATCCAGACTTGAACCTGCCCAAGAAGTTTGGGAATTCAACAATGTTCACTGAGTCTATAGCAGTTGCTGAGTTTCAAGGACGCCCACTTGCTGATCACATCTCTGTCAAGAATGGTAGGCCTCCAGGCTCATTACTCGCACCACGTCCTCCACTCGACGCACCCACTGTGGCCGAGGCAATTGCTGTCATTTCTTGCTGGTAATTAATTGCTTAAATTTCTTAGCCTTTCAGTATAATTTCTGAAAAGTTTAACACATCCCATGTCCCATGTATCTGTTGCCTTCTATTTCATACGTAATAGGGAACTTTCGGAACATTCAGGCATAATATTTGTAACTTGTGAACTTGTTTGAGAGACAGGTACGAGGATAAGACGGAGTGGGGAGACAGAATAGGATGGATTTATGGATCAGTGACTGAGGATGTGGTTACTGGTTATCGTATGCACAACCGCGGTTGGAGGTCTGTTTATTGCATCACAAAACGCGATGCTTTTCGAGGAACTGCCCCCATTAATCTCACCGACCGTCTCCACCAGGTGCTTCGATGGGCTACTGGATCAGTCGAGATCTTCTTCTCGCGAAATAATGCATTTTTAGCAACCAAACGCCTCAAGTTTTTGCAGCGCATAGCCTACCTCAATGTTGGTATCTACCCTTTTACATCTTTCTTCTTAGTGATATACTGTTTCCTCCCTGCCCTATCCCTCTTCACAGGACAGTTCATTGTGCAATCATTGAATATCGCGTTCCTTTGCTACCTCCTGATAATCACTGTTGTGCTCACTCTAATTTCACTCCTCGAAGTG
Organism: Fraxinus ornus; assembly: GCA_903798235.1. Taxonomy (NCBI): domain Eukaryota; kingdom Viridiplantae; phylum Streptophyta; class Magnoliopsida; order Lamiales; family Oleaceae; genus Fraxinus; species Fraxinus ornus. The sequence continues at coordinate 36,540 of CAIGRF010294117.1, read as the reverse complement.
AAGTGGTCTGGTATAGCCCTCGAGGACTGGTGGCGTAATGAACAGTTTTGGGTCATTGGTGGCACTAGTGCCCACTTCGCTGCTGTCATCCAGGGTCTCCTCAAGGTCATAGCTGGAATTGAAATCTCATTCACATTGACCTCAAAATCGGCAAATGAAGACGAAAATGATATTTATGCCGATCTCTATGTTGTCAAATGGACTGGTCTTTTCATAATGCCATTAACTATCATCATTGTCAACCTCATTGCCCTCGTGATGGGATTTTCAAGAACTGTTTATAGTGTGATTCCTCAATGGAGTAAGCTTTTCGGAGGAGCTTTTTTCAGCTTTTGGGTATTGGCTCATATGTATCCATTCTGCAAGGGACTAATGGGAAGGAGTGGGAGAGTGCCTACCATTGTATACGTTTGGGCCGGACTTCTTTCCATTACAGTATCGTTGCTCTGGATCACGATAAGCCCACCTCAGGGAAGTGATGCTACTGCAAGTGGTGGTGAGCTTAAGGTATAGTCACAGCGGAAAAAAAAGATGAATCAAACCCCATGAAGATTGATTCAAGAATGCACGTAGTTTAGTGATACAAACCAATGCAAACTTCGTAGGAAATTTTGGCTCCCATTTGTAGGAGTCATAGTCTGATAAGAAACTTTTGTATATTCTTTGTGAATTCCTTCACATGTCTACTAACTGGGTATAGTGTAAATAAGAGATAGTACTACCATTTGAAAACATCCACGCAACTTATAGCCGAGTACACAATGTTTGTGTCCAAGTGCACAGCCATCCCCCAAATCCCAAGCTTTTTCTACAAACCCAGTGATGTAATAGAAAATATCGAACACAAATTTGCTAGTGATGGAACATTATCTTCATCTGAGTCTAGGCATGGCAAAGGTTAGGTGTAGCCCACAGTGTCTCTTGCGTCGCTAGGGATTTTGGATAGGCAAGATTGGGGCAGGGATTAAAATATCAACATTTCCAGCACTATTTACTTATTTACCCCTGTTTGTCTCACATTATTTTTTTCGTTCTTATTCTTCTACTCATTTTCAATCACATATTGTTCAATAAAATAATATTTTTCATCACATCAATAACTTTTCCTTCTTTTTCAACTACATATTTCTCATCACATCACTTCAAAAAAAATGCATTCTCTAATTTTAATGTGCACCAAACACACTCTTAACTCGGGTTTTGGAGAAGCAATATCAAACACACTCTTAGCTTTACTTTTTTAAATAAAATTTGAATTTAACGCATAAAAAATAAAAAGTATAATTATAAGAGAAGACCATGTTCTTGTTTCCTTGTCCCTGCCTCGATTCCCTAGTGGGGTGGTGCGGGACGACACGGGGTTAGAGTCGGGGTATTTTGTCATCCTTTTTAATATGCATCCAGTTCCTATTTTGTTATAGAATTACTTTAGTTGATTATAATTACACTTGTAGCAAGCAAATTTTTGAATAGACAGATACATAGTCATGGTTACAAAAGTTTACTTGGTAATTAATTGGTATTAATGAGTGAACTGGGATAGGCTTACCCATTTATATTGAATTATAACGAAACGAACATGTTACCGAACCTTGTTCAAAAGCAAGCTCTTCTGTTCGACTTCATGGTTTCTCTTTGCTATATGGTTCGTTTGGACAAGAGATCGAGCTTCAAGAAATAGTGAATGTCTAACTAGTTTTAAGCTATTAAGCTATTTATAGTACCAATCTTTGATACATTGCTATATTTTAGGTAAGAACTTTCAAGGATAGAGGTAGCTGATTAGACACGGTGGAGGGGCGGATGGTGGCGTGTGGTGGTGGAAGAGTGTTTCTGCTTCTTTATCAAAACTCTTAGACGGAAAACAGAGATAGATGGAAGGCACTAACTGGGTAAACATGGTAAAGCATCTTAGATTCAATTGGATTCGAGACTCGATCATTGAAACATCTACAAGAGTTGGCTTACAATCATTCCTAACTAATGAAATTCAGATATTTTCGGCTGATCCTACTCGTGTGAAATCATACTCAAACACGGACTGAAATCCCAATCATTCATTTGCCTGTGGCTTCGCCAAACCATCACGATTCTGATCATATCACTTTTCACAAAGAAAGATGGAAAGAAAATGAAATGTAGCCATCTAAGTACCACTAACAAAATCATATTCTATATCGAGTCAAATATTTTCGAAATTTATCTATCGTAAATAATTCGTTATTAACCATACATCATCAGATCAAAATTAGAGGCCAACAGTAAGAAAAGCTTGAACTAAGAGGGAATAGGCCGAAGTAACAGTCAACCACTATAGCAAACTTATCCTAACCGTGCAGGCCGGACATCAACATTTGAAGCCATGACAAACCATCAATATGATGATGAGAATCAAAGCTACAATGACACCGAACACAATAAGTTTAATCTTCATATTCTGAATCCACATTTTTCTCTTCATCTTCGTCCCTTGTGTCCTAAAATCCTGTGCCTAAAACTCGAACAGAAAAACAAAATACGAACGATGTCAATGAAAGCCAGAAAAACGATCTAATCCAGAACAAATATCGTAAGCGTGTAGAATAAAGAGTTAAATGAGTAGATCATGAAGGCCTTCGCAGTTCAAATATGGATAAACATGTTCAAGTTCTCTCTATCTAACCTGTGACCGGAGATTATCAGTCTTATCGACAAGAATCTCAATCTTCTCTCCTCGGTCGAGAACCTTTAAATGCAAATAGAGTTAAACATGTGTAATGACATATATAAACAGCAAGAATAACAAAGGTTTCAATGGTGAGGAACCGTTCTACACCTTCTCAATGTTACCCATCATCACTCCCTTTACTTCCGAAACCTGAGCCTTGGCTTTAGCAAGGTTGTCAATTTTTTCAGGATGATCAACGCAGTACTTCATGTGCTCTTTCAATTTTGGCCTACAATGGCAACGGGTATTTGGCGAAGCCCACAAAAACTGAAAAGCAACTTATAAACGGTGAAAAAGGAAATTACCCGAATTCCTTTTTCAGGCTATTGGCACCTGCAGTTGAAGCTTTCGGCCCTCCATATCTCTTGTTAAAATCATCCTTCACGCGCTCTAAAAAGGCAATTGGAACTTGCTTGCCAGCAGAATCAGCAGCAACAATGCAGTAGGCTATATAAAGCACAAAATAATAAGAGAGTTGATGATCCATAAATTCAAACATACAAAGCATCAAACAGTTCAGACAAAGAATGCTTACATCTCCGAGTTATATGTCTTCGACTAGAGGACATCCAAATAACAAAAGTTCTGGACTTCAAAAATTAAAAGTAGTAAAAATTCTGCAATTTTATTCATCCTAGTTAACCCTTCAGTACAATCCAAAGAAATAAAGATGTGAAATGGAAAATAGTGGGACTTATTAGCTTAAGATGCCAAGGACATACTGTAATATACAATGGTATGTAAAGTGTCATATGAAGCTGATAGCCCCGATATGTGCAGCTCAGCTGCACAAGCTTAAGATTTAAGCATGTTTGGGAAGTGTTTGCAAAGGATTTAAATTATAAATTGATAGAAAAATGAGTGATGGAAAAGTAGACATTGAAAGGAGGATCCCTCGAAATGTGTGGATAAAAATTGGTTTGACCAATTATAAACAGTTTATAAACATTAGTTAGAAAGAATCATTATATGAGGATCATTGAGAAAATGGAGAGTAGATCGGGAGAGAGTCGAGGCTCTCAAATGCTCCAGAACACTTCCTGATTTCTTTTCAATTTTCATTGCAATGCCGTTCTTTTCTCATTCAATATATGCACAAAAATACAAATACATATCAGGTTCCTATTAGAAGCTTATGAAAATTAATCTATATAACACCAACAGTTGGGAGAAGGAAGACAGCACACACACATGAAGGTAACAAACAATCACGAAAATGCTGTCAATCAAACATAAAACTTTTATTTTCTTGTTTCAATGAGCATCTAAACTGAAGGAATGCCGATTTTGACAAGAATATAATGTTAACTTTTCTGAAACCAAAATGATTAAAATAAAAATGAGCTGGGAGAAAAAAGAAATGTCGATATTTTTGCAACCACAAGAAGACTGGCAGTGAGAAATCAACTGAAGTACAGTTCGACTCGAGTACTTTGGTCTGGCCCAAACAACACAATTCATCTCACACCATGCTAGAAGATAATAGATGCCTCCAAAATTAGAATGGAAATGATTTATTGACAGAATTCTAATGTTATTTCATTAAAATTTCCGAACTTCCTTAAATCATTATTCACCACTACCACAAAATATTTCCTTTATAAAACATTTTCACTGATATATATGATGAAGACGCCCGAAAACACATCAAACCATGTATTTGCATGTTTAGATAAAAGCAAGAACGCGTTAATCACTAGGTATTCAATCCACAAGTCTTTGCATAAACATCATTACTTTTCAGCTCTGAAACTCAAGCATCCAAATTTCAATCATCGAATACTTTAAAATGTATTTGAAAATCTCCATTATAACAACTGAGATTTCATATACATCCAAAATCTCATATTCATATGCCAGAAAAACTCATTCCGCTAAAATATATACATATTTCCCCGCTCGGCGCTCCCCTTGAAATTTTTCAACAACAATTTCCAGTTATACATTCATAAAAATCAAGCAAAATGAAAATAGAAATCATCAAATCAAAAAAGGCATTAGAGTAACAAAAATTGATATAAAAATTAAATATCACTTCACTTTTCGACCAAATAGGTAACCAATCCACAAGTGTTTGCATAAACATCATTACTTTTCGGCTCTGAAAAAGCATGCAAATTTCAATAATCGAATACTTTTAAATGTATTTGAAAATCTCCATTATAACAACTGAGATTTCATATACATCCAAAATCTCATATTCATATGACAGAAAAACTCATTCCGCTAAAATATATACATATTTCCCCGCTCCCCTTGAAATTTTTCAACAACAATTTCCAGTTATACATTCATAAAAATCAAGCAATATGAAAATAGAAATCATCAAATCAAAAAGGGCATTAGAGTAACAAAAATTGATATAAAAATTAAATATCTACAAAATCAAAGGTAAAGTAACGTACTAAATCCATTTTCCACAAGGTAATTAAATGTGTGGCCATCACAATCGTAAGTGAATTTGTTATTTGATGCAGGCAGCTTCTCCAAGCATTGGGATGCTATGCTGGTGAAATTCCCTGAAAATTCAGTGTACTCGGCTAATATAACGGTGCCCCGTGCAACAAAGCTATAGATCAATGTTTGCTGACCCATTATACACAATTTTTACCCGTGATTCTTGAAAAGAAAAACCCAGAAACCGAATTAGAAAAAGAGATGAAAGAAAGATTTTAAGAAACTCAGTTCAGAATTTGGGAACAAGAAATGGGTTTGAGTGATGAAATAGAAAGTTAAGGCTCTGAGGACGAATGGATCCGAGAAAACTGGAGATGAAAAAGGTGGCAAACATGAAGACAGGGTAAAGGCTCCACACAGTTATGTTTCATGCAATTGTGAGAAAAATACGCTTAGACAGCAAGGGGACAAAACACTATTAACCCATGATTTTTTTTATTTTTATCCGACTATTAACCAATGATTTCTAAAATTCATTTTTTTCAAATTCATTTTCAGGTATTCTTTTAACCCTTGTTTGAGCCTCATTTTTGGAAAAAAAAAAAATGCATCATTGAATAGTGTTTTGACCCCATTTCAACCACGCATTCTTCAATAAAATAATATCATACATAAACTCAAAACTTTTTCTAATTTTTTAACCACACATTTCTCATCAATACACCATTCAAAAATACATTTCTTTTTTTTTTTGACAAAAAATAGAGCTCAAACAAGCCCTTAATAAAATAATTGTAAACTCAAAAGTTTGCTTACTTTTAACCACACATTCTTCAACTATACAAACTTAACAACGTCGACTATACAAGAAAACCTGATCAATCTCAAGAAAAGAAAATGAAAAAAAATAAAAAAATAAAAAATCAACAAGCCAGTTGATCTCTGTATGATATTATTTCTTCAAAAATTGGGAGCCTCCTTGATCTGAGAGGTGTCCATTGGTTTATTAACCAATCAAGTTCCTCAACAAATGCATCTTCCAAGCTCGGGTTTAAAGAAGGTAAAGCAGAAGTCTTGGACTTGTAAGGCTCTAACTCCTTCAGAAGCTCCTCAGCTCGATTTCTTGACTTGGGATCATCTGAGCCAGGAAGTTTTCCATGTAATATGTTTTCAAGAACACATTTTGCTTCATCGTATCGTTCTTGTTTTATTAGGCACATGCACAAATTGCAGGCCTTGTTGGCATCAGGGTCTATCTGCTGTGCTTTACGATAAACAGATTCAGCGGCTGCATAGTTTGTTTTCTGCATATATGCCCAACCCAAATTCCCCTGCAGTGCAACAATATAGGTACCAGATTAGCAACCTAGGAAATGCACACCATAGAATGCATTATGTCATGTTTGGCAAGTAGAATTGGGTAGCATTGTGCAGTATCTTTTGTCCATTATTACTGTACCAAATATGCACTACATGTTTCTCAACCCTCAAACAGCATTTTAAGACTAGTAAAAATGACAGGATAAAGATTTATCGTTTCTTCTACCGGTCGTGTGTGTAGGTGGATACAACGAAGACAATCATGAAAATCATTCAACAGGATTAGTTGTAATCAGATATGATAAAATCAAAGACTAATACGAGGCACTAGGGGCACGGGAGGGGGTGAGATTTGAATCTCTGTCATCCCGCACGAGAAAACACAAAACCTAATGTATGTTTCGCTATGCACAATAAATGAGGCTATCCCATTTTATAGGTGAGGTGCTATCTGCTTGGTGACACTAAGGAGGATATCTTTTTAAATTAGAGGAAGTAACTTGATTCTTCCAAAATTGCTAAAGCATACTAAGAACTAGCAACATTAGTTAGTGCTGAAACTTATGTAAAGTTTCATATACCAATATTTTGGATGTCTCTTGCTTTATGGTAACCTGGAACTTCCTTCCATGGGAACGAGCTGTCTTGGTCGGTTTTCCATTAAATGCTTCTCCTTGGTAAATCATCCTCAACTTCTGCCTCAGCAGTTCAATTTGCTCCTCTAATTTCCCACATTTCTGCAGAATACAATGGATTATATGACATACTGGTACGTAGAATTGAACCTCTATTTCCTTACGGAACAAAATTGATGTAGCTCAAATTTTACAACTCCCATCAATGAGTAAACAGGTGATGAGCGAAATACAGAGCTCTAAAATAATGTTAAGAGGAAAATAATGTTAAGAGGACAGACTAGAGTGAAAGAGTTGGTCCTTATGATGCAGTTAAAGATTTTTAGCATTTAAAAAAAAAAAAAAATAGATTGTTTAGCATTCTATTTGGCTGCCTCTTTAAGACTGATAAAAACAGTAGAGATGGAAACTCATAACCAGCTAGTATATCAAGAAAGTTTGGGTTTAATTTCTTTCTTTATATACCAAATATGGGCATCCAGAATTACAGGGAAAAAAAATTTCCTGAACAATTGTAATATGTTGATTAAAAGTTTCTAAATTTCATTGAGAATGCAGCAACGTTAGGCTTTAGTAATCAATGCACAAACAGTGGGAATGAATTATCTCATTTTTTTAGGAAGTCGAGATGTTGGATCCTTGCTATACGCAAATTCAGATGGAAATTTGTAATTTGCTAATGCAGTGTAATCTTACAGGGAGTAATATAGACAGATTGCTTTAAAACAGCTGATGCTAGACAACAGAAGTATGCATATGTTCTTATATATATATATATAGAGAGAGAGAGAGAGAGTTATGATCATACCTTATAAAGATCAATGAGAACATTATCTAGTGATTCTTGGGCTTGTTTGGAGCATAGGTCCCTAAAGGACTTTATAGCTTCTATTGCCTCTTCAGCTCTTTCTTGTTGTTTCATAACCACTGCCAAGTCTTTGAGTGCACTATCTACTCTGTCTCTAGCATTAATTGCCTTCCAAAATAAAACTATTGCAGCTTCATTATCCTTCTTGACCAACTGTTCGTAACATGTCGAACAAAAGAAAAATAAACAAGTACGATATCAAATTGATGCATAGTACATCTAGAAACCATCAGTCAATTACTTGAATTGCTGAATGTACTGAATAAACTTCATTAAATGCTAAAAAGGGAATGCAAAAAGGATTAAGCAAAATGGTTTCTAAATTGGCATCAAGCAAATAAGATTTAGGTTCTACATTCAGTAAGCCTCTGTTCGGCTAATCTATAAATGATTTATAGGATCAAACTTCATTTTCAACCACACATTTATATCCATTTATAAATTAAACCATCTATAATTTTTTTTTCCAAACGGAGGCTAATTAACTGATGGTTGGATTCTAACACGCATTAAGACATAGCAGGGATGTACGAGTTCACGTGATCAAAATGGTCTCTTTAAACACAATATTAATGTCGACCGGTAGTGAAAGAAAAGTATAAGCTACCTAGTCAAGCTATATACTAACTTCCCATCTATAACATGAATTCCAAATAGTTGAAAACTCAACTAAATAAAATCATGCCAAAGTAAGTCCAGATCGAAACATCAATTACATAAAATGAAATGACTGAAGATCAAAAAAAATAAATTGAGGTGCATAATTGGACTTGCATAATTGAAGTTTAAATGAATTTGAAAAAAGATGAACTAATCTCCCCATCGATCAACTTAAGTCACTTTACTCTGCACCATTTTGCAAAAAGCTCCGAATATAAGTGCAAATTGTGTATTGAGCATTTAAATCTAGGTCTACTTTTTCTACATAAACTCCATTATATGCACAAATGAAAAGTTGAGTAAAGCTCTTATAATAAAGACCAGAATTCCAATAACAATGCAAATATATTGAATCCATGTAGATTAACTATCCAAAAAGGTGAAAAAAAATTCAAAGATGACAAACCAGAGCATAATTATTTAGTTATTTGCACCCAAACCCATCATTTATAAGTTCTAATTTTTGCATTATGCCAACTTTCTTTCATTCATTTTCAATCGGCACGTTCTGCCCTCCTTAAAAGCAGCTAAAAATGGCATTTTCACGGCCAAACTTGAAACATATTCTCAAAAAGGAAATTTAAACCCATAACAGAAAATGAAATCATAGAGAAAACTCTGAATTATACAACATCAAAAGAGAGAGAGAGACATACACACACCAAGGAAAACCACACATAGTAACACAAAATATGAAAATTATACATACTTGAACATATTTGGCTCTGACATAAGGACTGTCACCAGATGGAAGTTTATGAACAACGTGATTCTCCTCTTGTTTATCTGCTTTTCTTGGACTTCTGCTATTACAATTGATCTTCATTCTTGACTCTGTAATTTCCATTTCCTTGCAAAACGACCCTTTTCCCTTGAACCAATCACCCTTCTTTCTGTGTATTGGCAAATGGGTTTTTTGAGGTCCAATGGGTACACGAATGAGAGGAGAGAGAATGGTGGATACAATGAAGATCATTGGATGGGGATGAACCTGGGCGAGAAAGTGTCCAGGTTCTTTGGTCGTTGCATTTTCTGGTAGTCATATTACTGTGCGGCATTTCAATATTTGTTTTCTTGTGAAATATTATTAATAGAACGAAAATGAAAAAAAGTAAAATTAAATAGAACGGAGATTGTGATTTTTTCTTTTAGAGTGTATGACTCCTTTTATAAATATTATAAAATAGAAATAATTTAGTAATATTTGTAAGTTTTTCGAATATGTAGATAAAAAGAGTCATTAATGCTTGTAAGTACTTTATAAACATGAGGTAAATAACGCTTTATTACATGATTTGGATAGTGTTCTGGAAGTGAGCCCATGTTGCCCGTTGGCCTAGAAGCTTGGTTCATCAAGGCTCGGTACATATGACCCAGGTTGGTATTGGATACGACTCGGGTAAGGCTAGTAAGCTTTTTATGAGGCTCCAATTTTCCTGTTATTACACCTACAATACAAATCAACGNTGAGGAAGAGGTAGAGAGAGAGGGAGGTGAGGTGAGAGTGAGAGTGATATTTAATTTTTAGGGTTTGTAAGTTTAATTTGTATATATAATATTAAATATTTAAAATATCAAATACCTGAATTTTGATTAAAAAACTTTTATACCTGATTTTTAATTTTGAAACTTCAAGGACCTGGTTGCATGTAATTTCCTCTTTATTACATGATTTGGATAGTGTTCTAGAAGTGAGCCCATGTTGCCTGTTGGCCTAGAAGCTTGGTTCATCGAGGCTCGGTACATATGACCCAAGTTGGTATTGGATACGACTCGGGTAAGGCTAGTAAGCTTTTTATGAGGCTTCATTTTTCCTGTTATTACACCTACAAATCAACGAGTTGAATCCCACAAATCATGAAAAAAAAAAAAGGAGGGTCGGCCAATTTCACGAGCTAATAGGATTTTGGTGTCAATAGGCTAGTGATAAGTATATTTTGTACACTTATTTGAGCCTTTAAATTAAATTATTTATTGATTATTTTGGCGAATTATAGCCCAACTCTATATGTATTGTACTTATTAGGTTCAAATCGATATAAAATGATGGAATTGGAAAAAAAAAAAAAAAGGGTGTGAAAATGGCTCACTTGAAAGAGATCAAAAGTTCGAAAACTAAAATACCAGTATTCAAAAGTTGTGTCGACCTCAAAATTAAGATTTGAGATGTGTCAGGGGCCAATTAGATGAGAAAATAAGTAAAATGGGTAAAATATACTTAAAGCATTATCACACATTATTTTCAATAGAAAAAGAAATGCTCAGAATTTTCTATCCAGGATTAAGACCCATTTTTGGCATAGCAAATATTCGAATTGGAAATTGATACCTCTAGAAGAAATGTAACCATTTCAGTTAGCTTTCCAAAACACTTTAAATAGACTCAATCAGACATCGAGAGAAAAAAATTATAACAAATATACCGAACGCTGCTCAGAGCACAATTAGACATGCTCATAATACAAACTTAGATGCGCACACCTAACCACTTCTACAAGCTCATGTACTCTACGATTTTATTTTTGAATAATATTATGTAGACTAATTGGGATTGCAACTTCAATCTAGGTGACGCTATATCCAAGTGTCATCTAGGCTGTGGTTGTAACCTTAGTAATGCTAAATAACATTACACTTGATCTTATAGTAACATTTGAAGATTCTATTTAATTGAACATAGTAATTTCTAATACTTCATATTTTGGAATATGGTTCAATGTACTATGTTTAGTTAATAATTGGATGAAAATGTTTGTATTTGTGTGGAATGAAGCCATTAAACACACATTTGAGTCATATTTGTTTGCTCAAAATACATTTTGGGATAGTATTTTGATAGAGTATGTGTAGTTAAAAAATAATGAAAATTTTTAGATTTGAGTGTAATTTTATTTTATTAAAAAATGTATGGTTAAAAATAAGAGAAAGAAAAATTTATTTTGAAAATAATGAAAACCAAACAAGGACTAAATATAAAAGAGCTTTGTATATCAATTCTAACAAATTAGCCCGTTTGACAATTTTTATTTGGGAAAAATATTGTTTTGAACAATAATTTTTAAGAGAATGTATGGTTAATAAATAGGAAAAAGGTTTGAGTTTACTTTATTATTCATTTTAGGAAAAGTTTGACCATGGAAAATGTCAACATACATTTACAAGGGCTAAGCTTATTATTTTAAGTTTCTTTGTTTGTTAAGCCCAGGTTTGGTAAGCGGATTAAAAATTTAGATTTTAATTTAAGTCAAATTAAATGATTAATTTTAAACACATATTTATGGGATCATTTTATTTCTCATTCATTGCTTTTTTGTCAATTTAAAAGTACCATGCGATTTTTTGCTAAATGATAGTTACTAATGAATAATTGTTCGTTTGTGTTATTCATGAAATTTAAATAAAAGAGATTGTTGTCGACTATGAAGACATCATCATCGAATATTGGGGTAAATTTCATTTGCAATTTTGAATATTGAACTAAAATTCAATCGGGACACTATATTTCAATTTGTTTCATCTAATGCCATCGAACTTTAATTTACCAAATTACCACTATGTCACATAAGTCTCTCAAATCGATAAAAATTTCTTAATTGATAGTCATAACTCAACAAATGTTTCAATTAATGGTTTCGTGGCGTATTAATTTGAGCCATTTGCACATCATTATTTTCTGCGCATGTTTGTCTCACATTTTTTTAAAATCATTTTTTAACGTACTCATTTTCAATTACACATTCAGACGATAAAATATTTTACACGCAAATCAAAAAAAATTTCCATATTTTTTAATCACACATTTTCCAAAAAATCACTATTTAAAATAAAAAAGTTTTTTTCAAAAAAATGGCCAACAAATATGGGCTCGATATGCTCACAAGCACACTTGTGATCTTCGAGCATCTCCAAGATCCTCTAATTACAAAATACTCTTCATTTTAGAGAATCAAAGTTTAAATTGAGCTCCAAGAGGTTCTATTTTAATTTTTTTAACATAGAGTGCTAAACTCACTCTCTATTCTTAATGTACAAATTGTATTTAATAAATCATATATTTCAATATCTGCTTTTTAGGGTGTGTTTGGGCCACATTATTTTGAAATAATGTATTCTGGAATAGTAGATTGATTGAGAATATGAGGTTGAAAAAGAAAGAAAAGTTATTGATGTGATGAAAAATATTATTTTATTGAAAAATGTGTGGTTGAAAATTAATAAGATAATGAGAATAAAAATTTTAATGGGTACCAAACAGAAGTTTAAACTATTCAATCCACATTTCAATTGATTGGTCAATAGACACATAAGAAATTATGTTAATAAATACAAAGAGAAATCAATAACTATTTCTTGAGAAGAGTAAAATAAAAAAACAAAAATAGAAAGCTTGTTGGAATGTATTAAAATTTTGATTCTCTAAAAATTTAAAAAATGATCTCTATAATATATAAAATATTCTTTATAAATAGAGAGTTTCTTGAAAATAATCTAAGATAAACTCACAATAACTTTCAGTGTTAGTTACACCAAATAAGTTTTCATTACAAGACTCTGAAGCATAATAGCTACACAAAATATCATTTCCTAAGTCAACTAATTTATTTTGTACTTAGGGGACCATCTTCGCACAATTTTTAGAATTACACATCAAAATGTTCAATTCATTGTGGCTCTAAAGTACATAAAAAAGCTAGATGTCCAATTTGCAAGTAATCTCGTAGATCTAAAAAGATAGTACATAAAATAGCATCATGCTATATGTACTGAATTTGTTATCTAATCCCTTACCGACTACTCACAATAGATGGTGGGGATTACATCTTGAGATTTTTTATTCATGCGTATGTATGTGAGATGAGATAAATAATTCAGTAGATTTTTTTAGGTATAATTATCTTTATCCCATAAAATAATCAAACTTCTTCATACTTAATGTACAAAAGGGACATACTTTATAATTTTTTTTTAATCTTAATTGTCTGTGTTTGGTCGTATTTTTTTTCAAAATTCATTTTCAATCACACATTTTTTCATAAAATAATATTCCACATAAATTCAAAAAAAATTCTTATTTTTTTAACCACATATATTTCAATAAAACACTATTCTGAAATGCATTTTAGTCAAAAAAATAAAAATAAAAATAGGGCTCAATCTTTCCTAATTTATATATTAGTTCAGAATAAAAAAAAAAAATAAAAAAAAATAGTCCAACCTAGGCTCCTGTCTCCTACCCTGGTTAGAAAGTAGATGCAAAATTATTTATTTAAAGATTGTATAACTAGAGTTCGAGAAAAAAAAAAATCAGAAAAGATCACTGTCAAACAAGGCCTTAACAACTTTCCATCGCATAAAAATTGACGGCAAAGAACCGCACCCCGGAGTCGCGCCAGTGCGAACTTTCATTTGCTCTATCTTTCGCCACGTATCTTCCCAACTACCCCAACTCAGCCACCAGTGAAACTTCCCTCTTCTTCACACAGTGCACAAAACTCGAACACAGAAAATCTCCTACAGATACTGATTTCACTGTTTTAATTGAGTATTCATTTGATAATTGAAACACAAAAGACACGTTCAATCCATTTTCCATGCTACATTTTGTTCATCGCCGTCGAGTTTCAAGCTCACTACACAGATAATCACTCACTTCAAAAAGGGTTTTTTGTTTTTGTTTTTGTTTTTGTTCAGATTCCGCCATGGACGCAGCTGCACAGCTGGTCTACTGCGGAATCGATCCTCTACACCGCAAATTATCGTTTTCGACAAATTTGCACAAGTCAACTCATCGCCGGCCATTTCAAAGAATCCTTAAATTCCGCAATCAAAACGCCGTCGTAAAGGCCATTGCCTCGGAGCCGAGACCGTCGGATACTAAGCCTGCTAAATCATCTCCACAGCCACCCAAAGTTGTCAATGGGAAAACGCCGTCGTATAAGCCTATCAACAGTGCTTCCACTGTAAGCCATGTTGCAAATTAATTTCATTTTTTTCTTTCTAAATTTTATTCATTTATGTTAATATTGAGTTATAATTTCAAAATAATGTGGCTGAAAAAATAAACGAAGATAAAATTGTGCTTTTTTTTTTTTTTTGTGTAAAAATTTGTGGGCAAGTATCTAAGTTGAGCTGAGACTGGACACCATTTGGCTTGTTCACCTCATTTCAGTTTAGCATATTTTTCCTTAGCCAAGTAATGGAATTATTATTGGGCGTGTTCGGTTGAGATTAAAATCGGATTAAAATTGAAAAAATAACCGTTTATTGTTGACTTTTATTAGATGAGTGGACAAATAACGGCTATATTTTCAATTTTAATTTGATTTTAAGCACGACCGAACACGCCCTTATTATTATTATTATTATTAATTTTTTAATTAATTTTATTTTTTTAAAAAGGTTTGTATTTTTGTTTGATTGATTGGAAAGTTATGCAGGGAAGAATAAGGCTGGATATCGGTCGGTTAATTTTCGGGTATTTTATAAATGGAACTATCGGGTTCAAATATAATTATGGAACCCTTCGGGTTCGATTCCGTACCATAATTAAATTTTTTAACATTTACAACAATACTACATAAATACAATTAATGATATTTTCATTCATAACCTTTACAAATTAACGTAGCCCAATTTAAAAGCATATAAATAACAAGCTGTCCAATAAGATTAATCAATGAATACAAATACTAAAAAGTAGATACTAATATTAAAATATCGGTGATCCATATCAAAGTTACAAAAAAAACTAATTTGGCTAGATTAATTTGCTAATTTGTTTAAAAAAATTAAAAAAAATTAATTAATTCAATGTAAAAACTTAAAAAAATTATTTAAATTTGGTTCTTATTCGGTTCTTAGTTTAGAACCGAGAACCGATCCAAACTCATTGGTTCTCAATTCGAATATCCATTCAGGTATTTAATTTATGAAGAACCGCTCGGTTCGGTTCGGTTTAGGAGTTTTGTCCAGCCCTAGGGAAGAACTTAGATTAGAATTCACTTAAAAGTGTGCTTCACTATTTGTTTTGAACGATATAATAAGCTTGAACTTATATTGAACAACATATGGAAATTCTTCTGCATCTCAGACATTACTTGCTCCGAGAAGAAAGAAAGAAAATGAAACAAGAACTTGAAGCTAATATCAAATTAGGTTGATATTAAGTATTCACAACATGAAACACATTATTTATTTACTTTTGTACATTCATAGAGAAACCAAAATGTTTTCTACTAGCATGCATGTACATGCGTATTCATACACATACTGTGTACCTGGTTGTTAACATGAATTATGCATTCCTGCTTAACCGTCTTTTGAGAGACTTTTGGTACCTGGTAAAAGATCCTGGTACTTGTTAGGTGTTTAAATGTGGTTACGATGGATTGAAGTAGTGATGTCTTGCTATCATGTGATTTTGGGAATTGCAGAGAATGCAAGATGTATCGCAAGAGATCAAAAGGGTGAGGGCACAGATGGAAGAAAACGAGCAATTGTCTGTACTAATGAAGGGACTTCGGGGTCAAAATTTGAAGGACACACAGTTTGCTGATAACAATATCAAGCTCCGCTTAGTTGAGGTCAGTGACATGACTTTCATTTGTCCAATGTTACATTTGAATATCTTGTCAGGTTTCTCGCTGTGCCTCTCAGTTCTTGAATTTTTTGCTTTTTCTTTTCTTTTCTTCTCAACTGAGAAGTTGCCTAAAGGTCTGGTTTTTCAAGTTTTACAAATGTAAGTAACGTTAGACTATGGGGTTGTTCTTAAATACAACATTCATTATGGTCTAATTATATTTCAAGTCTCATGTTTTATGAGAGAATGATACTAGTGACTTAAATACCACCAAAAATTCATCCTCCATAATTTCAATTGCATTTATCATATTTGGTCTCACTTGTTGATATTTTTATTTCATAATTTTAACCTTCGTAACTATGATGTTAATTTTGCAGTTAAATAGTATTGTTTGACATACACCAGTTCCAAATCTAATGGCAACTAATTTGATCATATTTCTCTGGTCCTGGACCTGGATACTTCAGATCTAAACCACCCCAAAATTTGTCAGTTCTTCTTATTGGCTAATCTTTTTGATTGAGTTCATTTTAGGTGGGATTTGAAACCTTTGTCATCCTGTTTCCTTTATATTCAATATTCCCAAAAGGAAGACTTCTGAATATTTTTATGAAGTACATGATCAAATGATTTTTTACAATTTAACTAGACTGCGGTTCAACCAAGCTAAACTAGGATCTAGTAAAAACTGTTTCAAATCGAGTTTCATCTACACAGACTGGTTTGAGCATGATCATAGAGTTTCGACACAGAAGGTTGATGATAATTTTTCTTGTTTTAAATGTTTGAAATTTTGATGAGTATTTATAGGGAAAGCAATGTAATGTACATCTTTTCGTTACTAGTAATACTTAACATGTTAAGTATTCAAAGAGAAAAGTAAAATTAGGTTCTGATGAAAACCTTTTCACGAGAAATCTGGCATAGACTGATTTGATCCTGATACTAGAGTTTCCACTCAGGTTGTCGAGGATTTCTTTACAGGTTTGAAATGTTGGCAAGTAGTCACGAGTAAACAATGTAATTATACATCTCTTTGTTACTAGTTAATACTTAAAATGTTGAGTGTTATTAGAGAAAAGTGCCATGATATATTGAAGCTTCATATAAATCAGATATATCCTGGTAATTGTTGGTTTCTATTCTTTTAAGCATTATGGTATGACTTTTAGGTCGTGAAAGTGTGCTTCAAGTAAGCCTTTTGTAGTGACGTCATGAACTCATTTTCTGCTCCTTCAGGTTGATGAAAGCAGCGAGTTTTTGCCTTTGGTGTATGATCCTGATAGCATTGCTGCTTACTGGGGAAAACGACCACGTGCTGTTGCAACTCGTATTGTCCAGTTATTGTCTGTTGCAGGAGGCTTTCTCTCTCGTGTTGCCTGGGATCTCATAAATAGTAAGATAAAGGAGGTAAAGTTTCATTGTAACCCTTCCATGTTGACTGCCTATATTCTTTCGATTTTGAATTAGTTGATGGATTTTGGACATGATGGCCTATAATATGATTTATAACCTTTATCTGGGCAATGACTCGTAGCTTCCATTATTTTCCGTTTGATTAATTTATATCATTGGGTGGCCGTCAGTTCTTGAAGTGAACTCTTCGTTGAACTGATTATCTTCTTGATTGAGTTACTTCCCCCTCCACCCAGGCGTCCCTCTCTTGAGCATTTATTTTAATAATAATTGATGTTGAAGGGCCCCATTTTGTATCTACAAGAAGTTCCTTGAGTATCTTTCTTGAGATGGATATAGTTTGTGGCAATCATCATTGGATGCTATGATTTCGAACATATGAGACCACATGATTTTTATACCATAAAGATGTGAAAGAAAACATATCATGTTAGATGGTAATGACAGAAGCAACGTTCATGTTATAATTAAAATGCGGCCATTGAAATGGTGAAGTTCGAAAAGAATTTGATGAGAGAAGGTCTAATATGAAGCTCCTTGAACATTATGGTTGTAAGTCTTAGCTATTAGACAATGAAGCAAAACTCTGATCCTTTCATGATTGGCAAGAGGTGTCATTAGTAAATATTATGGCTCCTATAGTGTAGATAATAAGCAATGGGCAAGGGTGTTTGGAGGCTGGGACATATACCAACCNGAAGGAGGGGGTGGGGGACGACATATATCAACCACTGGGAGAAGCAAGGCTTTAGTTTTTGGTCTTCGAAGACGGGCCACGAGTCCTTAAGGGGACGAAGATATTGGACAGAATATTGCAGGGAACAATCTTGGTGAGACTTTTAGAAATTGCAGTTAATCAATTAACACGCATAGCCCTTCTCCACATGAAGCTTTCTCATAAAAAAAATGTTCTCCCACCTGTTATACAGGAGAATTGCTTATTTCATCTCTATCCTTGGAAAACTGCACTTAATTAGGCAACTAATGCTCCTAGGAACAACCTTGAGGTTGATCTCCCACCAAAATGAACTATGACATGTCAAATATAGGATAAGGGATGAAAAGGACTGTATCATCTAGGGTTACATAAACATGGAATTCCTTCTGAAGAGAGCAGGAGCAGCCCTTCAGTGCACATCTCTTCTTGTCCATCTTAAATTGGACTACCACATATATGGAGTAAAGAAAATCGTCATGGAAATCATTGAAATTTTACATTGGTAATAATTGTACTGACATTTTGCCTTGCTTTGCTTCACCTCCCCATTACCAATCATCAAGAGTGAGAATTATGTACTGTTCTTACATCTAAGAATACCAAAATTAGAGTGGGAGGAAAATTATTCCACTGCATGAAAGTTTGGTTAGTAATTTTGACCAAGTAATTTGGAAATTATGTATGGAATGTCCATCAATTTACTTTAACCATTCTTGATTAGCTTAACAAACTTTGTCTATATGAGTGCAAATGTTTCCATTGGTCAGACTGAGATTCTGCACAGGGCAATCGCTGATGCCTTGTTCTATAGCAATGAATTTTGTGGGCAATCCTATTTAAGAACAAATTGAGTGCAAGAACAAGAATTCTAATTATCAACAAATAGAGATTGAAACTCCTCCGCTCCCTCATGACTTTACTTTGAATGACATCATAATACATTAGTAAAAGTAGGAGAGAACATTAAGGTTATTCAAGTAATATTCTGAATCCATAAACTAGAGACAACATATCCACGTCCTTTGCAGCAGACTAAGAGGAAAAGTTAAGCAATGGAGAGGTTGCAGGTAGAGTGATCTTTATATGCACTGGTTAATTAAATGTGTTCTTTTTTGATATAGGCTAAATCAGCCATGTTTTCCCTTTATAACTGATTTTTTTGCATCAATTTATAATTACTAAAACAATTAAATTGGGTCATGGTTGCTGGTATGATAATTATTGGGATTTCACTTGCCATCTGACCCTTTCTTCTTTCTTTCTACATTTAGAATGAGGTTGCTCGAGCCATTGAATTGAGGGAGATAGTTACCTCATTGGGTCCAGCATACATAAAACTTGGTCAAGCTTTGAGCATTCGACCTGATATACTGTCTCCCGTTGCAATGACTGAACTACAAAAGCTTTGTGATAAGGCAAGATTATACATTTTGACTTTCTTAAGTTTATATTTCTGCTTGTGTCATTTCGTCTTTGTCCTGCTCTTTATCTCCAACTCATTGTTAGCTGGTGGATCAATATTGACATACATTTGGTATTATCTGGATAAAAAGTCTTGAAATGATTAAAATGTTACATGGCATGTAAGCCTTACGACATTTTTGTTATATACCTTCAATTCTGTTGGAAGAGAGAAGCACAAAACTTGCGAAAGAATGCAATGATAATCAGAGTACTTAGTTTTATTTGTTATCTGCTCTCATTCATAGTGTTTAGTTTCATGCATTTGTGTGTCTTGGTTTTATATAAAGGACTTATATTAAGTTGTGAAAGTTTATTTGATTTAACATTTATTTATCTTGTAGACATTATATTTCTACTTAGCGTATGATTAGCTCTCTCTCTCTCTTTGGGGCCTTATTTTTTTGTTCTCTTTGAAAGCTTCGGATTCACCTATCACTGCAGGTATCCTAGCCTTAGGAGCACCCTGATCATGATTTACTTTTTTCTTTCATTTTTTTCTTGAAGTACCATTATCTTCTTTAGATTGAAAGTTGGTGTTCTTTACAAACACCATTGTGTGAGGCCATAGATTTTATTTCTTTCCATTCTTTCTTTTATAATTTACTACAAACATGTTTAGGTAATTTTTTCAACTTTTTAGGTTTGAGAAACCTGAGTTCCATTTTGGCAAATTAGTTCATTAAGAACGAAGAGATGCAAAGAAAGTCTTAAGGAAGATATCTGAATTATATTCATTTGAGGACTTCTAATTTTCATCCTGAACTGTACTTTTGTTGCTGACTTTTTGTCTCATCGTTGGTGTAGGTTCCATCATTTCCAGATGATGTTGCTATGGCTCTTATAGAAGAGGAACTTGGACAGCCGTGGTATAACTTCTACTCTGAACTTTCTTCCTCCCCCATAGCCGCTGGTAATCCCAATGACCATTGACTTTCTGCTTCCATTTATATTAGCATCATTTGCCGCAAATTTGTATTATTTTTTCACTTTTACAGCTCCTCTATTCTTTGTTTCTCTGAATTTGTCTTGTACGTGAAGCTCATATATTAGTTCAATGTTTTGAAAATTAATGACAGCATCCCTCGGCCAGGTCTATAAGGGCCGGCTAAAAGAGAATGGGGATCTGGTAGCTGTCAAAGTACAGAGGCCTTTTGTCCTTGAGACTGTAACAGTAGATTTATACGTCATAAGGCACTTGGGACTTTTTCTTCGCAAATTTCCGCAGGTACTGATAGTTCATTTTCTTTTGCTATATTATCTATGGAATAGGTGATTAACAATGAGGAATAAATCCACCTGAAATCTATTTTTTTAAGATATCTGTCGACGTTGTTGGATTGGTTGATGAATGGGCTGCTCGCTTCTTTGAGGAACTTGACTATGTTAATGAGGGAGAAAATGGAACACTTTTTGCTGAAATGATGAAGAAGGACCTTCCTCAGGTAATCTATGTGACTTTTTGCTGAAATGTACTCTTCTGTCTAAGCCCAATGGGGGGGAAAACTCTACTGGTGGTTTTATTGCATTTCTTTATAAGTTCAGGTTGTTGTGCCAAAGACATATCCGAAATACACTTCAAGGAAGGTTCTTACAACTGGATGGATAGAAGGAGAGAAGCTATCACAAAGTACTGAAAGTGATGTTGGCGAACTAGTAAATGTTGGAGTTATATGCTACCTTAAGCAGGTATTGTGCATATTAATTAGTTCATGGGAAGGTGTTGATGCATTATTATCTTCCATTTATCCTTTAGCGTCTTGTATAAGCCTACCTATAGTTACAAAGGCATTATACTGCTCAGCACTTGTTAGTCTGTTTTGACTTGTGTCTGACATCTGTGAGATATTTTCTTCTTAGTCTTGTTTCATTGCTACTTTTCCTTCTAATGTTCTTGTGTGCTGGTTTGGAGTTTNCACACACACACACACACACATATTGGGGTGCAGTGATTGGGTTGGGTTGAGGGGGAGGGAGGGAGAGAGATTATAAAATAGCAGGCCCCAGAGTTGTGGCATTATAAACACATTTCATAATCTGATATGGCTGTGTGTCTAATCATATATTAGAACATTACCATACAATTAATAACATTGTACTTCTAAGTAATAAAAATCACTCCACAACTGAACTTATTATTGATGAAAACATTATCATCGTTTTAATTTAATGTTGAACACTGAATGCAAAGCAGTTTCTATATAAAGGAATGCACCATCAGGATCTGTATTGCCTTGTTATGTTAAGTTACCAGTTTTATCTTACTCACTTTTCTTTGGATCTACAGTTACTTGACACAGGCTTCTTCCATGCTGATCCACATCCAGGAAATTTAATCCGTACTCCAGATGGGAAGCTAGCTATCCTGGATTTTGGTAAATAATCACCAATCTACTTTCTAGTTTTACACACTTCAAGTAATGTGTGTATATATAAGAGAGAGCATAGTCTGAAAATCTAGTACTAACTTTTTCTTATCAGTACATCTTTACACCATTACTTGATTCCTGGTGAAATTTGATTCACTCAGTCTTTTTTACACTCAATTTGCATCTAATAGTTTGAAATTTTCTTTTAATTCAGAAGCTATGGGAACTTTTAGATTAATATGTTAGTGTATCTCCTAGATTTTGATTAGCTTTCTGTCTTTTAGGCCCGATATCTTTTATTAGTATTTACCTTCCACAAGGGAAAGACCTAGCAGGATTTTAATCTGAATAAACCATTGGAAAAGGCAGTTGGTTTGGTATAGGTTTTTCTAGCGTTAGAGGCAACATCTGTTTTTCTTTTACCTTCCTTAAGTAGATTTTGAATTGCTGTTCGATAAAGTGAAAGGTGCATTTTTAAGATCTAATGAGGAACTGTTCATGACCTTAATAAATGTTAATCTGCTAAATATGAGCTCTGATGAATGGCACATCATTACCGCTAGACTTTTCCTTCCTATCCATTTTTTTATTCAATTCTTTTACAACTAACCTTAATCCTACCAAGACCCTGTTTGGGCTCTATTAAATCTTTAATGTATTTTTCTCTCTTCTTTTCAACCACATATTCTCCAATAATATTACACGTAAATTTAAAACTTTTCTTTCTTTTTTAACCACACATTTTTCAAAAAATTAATATTCTAAAATACATTTTCCCCCAAAATTTGATTTTAATGGAGCCCAAACAAGGGCTGAAAGTTGTCTATGTTCATGTACTAATTTGAACAAGCATTGCCCACATGGCATAGTCACCCTTTTCTATCTGTCAAATGACATGGCATTGTCACCTTTGTCCATCTATCATTGTATTGTCTTATTTAAGACCTCTTAGTTTCAAAATGAAGATGATGGTGTGATTGTCTAGGTTCACATACTAATTTGAGTATGGAGTACCTATTGTGATAGTCTCCAGTACTCAGTTGCATGCAGTCCCCTGTTGACTGTGAGCAGGCAGATAGAGTAATTTATTTCACAATCAAGAACATCTTGATCTGGCATGGAACCCTGGATATTTCCTCCCTTTGCAATCAATTTATTTGGTTTGACTTCACAGTTTCAAATGATATGGTACAAAAATTCCATTAATAGTCCCCCCCCTGCAAAACAAAAGGGACATACTGATCAAATCTTACTATTTCAAAACTTTTTTAGCCAAAAAGTTAACAAACAGTTGCTAGTTGGACTCTGCAAAACGGTGCACGACGAAACTTAAAGCAAATTTTTCAATCATGGACTCGGTTGCATGACATTAGAGCAGGGAGGTTTGTTAAATGTTTCCTTAAGTCTTTTGTTGAAGGTCATATTCTACTCAAGTACGATAGGCTTTAATACAGTGTGGATACAGTAAAATATTATTTTACTTGCTGTTATTTGTTTTCTTATGGTTGTAAAATTGTACATTAATTTTACTTGCCATTATACCCTATATTATTGCTTAGCGTACTTTTGTAGTTACTATATTAGATAGGGCTGGACAAAATTCTCGAACTGAACCGAGCGGTTCTTCATAAGTTAAATATTCGAACGGGTATCAGAATCGAGAACCGATGGGTTTGGATCGGTTCTCGGTTCTAGACAAAGAACCAAAGAATCAAATAAGAACCGAATCTAAATAAATTTTTTAATTTTTTATATTGAATTAATTAAATTATTTTAATTTTTTAAAAACAAATTAGCAAATTAACTAATTTAGTGATTAATGCTCCAACTCACAAGCCAAGTCCACGCCTACTTAGCCCAACCTAACCTAATTTCTAAATTTAATTTTTTGTTTTAATTTTTTGGCTCAATTATTAATTTCATTGTTAGTCCAAGTTCTAGGCCTTTNATATGGATTACCGATATTTTAATATTAGTATCTACTTTTTGGTATTTGTATATATTGAATTAATCTTATTGGACATCTTATTATTTATATGTTTTTAAATTGGGGTACGTTAATTTGTAAAAGTTACGAATGAACGTGTCATTAGTTGTATTTATGTTGTGTTGCTGGAAAATGTTAAAAAATTTAATTATGGTACGGAACCGAATCTGAACGGTTCCATAATCATATGTGGACCCGACGGTTCCATTTATTAAATACCCGAAAATTTTGGATTTTGAAGAGAATCGAACTGAACCGACCTATGTCCAGCCCTAATATTAGACAATGGCTGACTGGTTGTTCTTTTATTAAAAAAAAATAATAATAATAATTTAAAAAAATGCTGGTGTATACTTTATGGAAATTGCAACTGAGGTCCCCAAACTATACCCCATTGTAGCAAGGTCTTTCCTAACTTTTAAATCGAGACATTTTGATCCCCAACCTTTCATTTTCCTTGCAGAAGTAGTCTGAGTGGAGGGGCACTATATAACGTGTTGTTAAAAATCAACTTTTTGTTAAAAAGATTATCATAGCCTTATTTTTATTAACAATTAAGAAAAATTTTAAAATTAAAAATTGCACCCCGCCTTTCCCCAACATTAATAAAACCCCCACTGCCCCTTCAGTAGATCTTGTGCACATTTTGTGCTTCTCTGCAATTCCTGGAATAAGTCTTGTTTAATAGTTATATGATCCAAAATTTATTTATAAAATAGTTGATTTTGAAGATTTCCTGTGACCACTGGTACTGGAATGAGGCTTGTTCAATTAGTAATCAAGTCTCTTCTTGGTATGGGGTTCTTCGATGTGTTATTTTCTGGTGGTTGGGCTGCCACTTGTGTAGTCCTGATCTGGGGCTTCGACTACAGAAGGTGGCTGGTACTGATGTGGACCTGCTGGTGGCGGTTGGCCTTGGTGGCGATTTCCCCTTCTTTTATGTTCTTTTAATTTTTATCTTTGTTTTCTGGACTCTCATTTTCTTGTTTCTTATTGAGATACGTGTTGTTTACATATTCTATCCCTCATAAAATTTGATGCATGATTGTCATGTGCCATTTAGTGGCATTAAATGATTTCTGCCCACTAGGACTATTTGGACAGTGACAATGAAAGGTTGAGGATCAAAATGTCCTGATTTAAAAGTTGGGGACTGACTTGTTACTTAAGGCTCTAGGTTGGTGATCTCTGCTGCAATATCTCCCTAATTTTTACAGTTCTATGTATTTAACATAGTTGACCACAATAAAACAATTGATATAGTGAAATTATTCGACTATTTTAACTACTGCTTTGCAGAAGTTTTGGATGCTATAGATTGTGATGCATGTACATTTTATGTCTGTGTTGTTAATTAGGACTTTTCATTACAGGTCTTGTTACAAAATTGACAGATGACCAAAAGTATGGCATGGTTGAAGCTATTGCTCATCTTATTCATCGCGATTATCCTGCTATAGTCAAAGATTTTGTCAAACTTGATTTCATTCCTGAAGGAGTTAATTTGGAGCCCATTTTACCAGTGCTGGCAAAGGTTTTTGACCAGGCTCTTGAAGGCGGGGGAGCAAAAAATATCAACTTTCAGGAGCTGGCATCAGATTTAGCACAAATAACATTTGATTATCCATTCAGAATACCGCCTTATTTTGCTCTTATAATCAGAGCAATTGGGGTGCTGGAGGGCATAGCTTTAGTGGGGAATCCTGATTTTGCCATCGTAGATGAAGCCTATCCATACATTGCACAGGTACAGAAATACAATCCTTTCACTTAATTTTTGTCATTTGTAATCCTATTTTTCCACTTAGGCACAGGTGGATCTATTTCTAGTTGATGGTGGGAAGTTAACCCCCTTTAACATCTCTTTAAAAATTTCTCCAATATCATCAAGTTTTCTATGTTTCGGTGACTACTAGACGTAGGCCCTAAAGTACTCTCTCTCCCCACCCATCTCTAAAACTTTTAAAGGTCCGAAGGAAAAAATATGCAAGCATTAGTTCAGCATCAACTGTCTCATCTGGTCAATCTCAAAATAAAGCAGGAATTTGAAGTTAAGAAAATATAGATATATATTATGAAGAGGCAAATGTTTTACAAGGACTAAGTTGGAAAGATAAAATGAAAAAGCCTCACCTTCTAATGCCCCACCTTCTAATTTTAAGAGCCTCTTTTTATTTGATAGCCCCAAAACCAAGGTCGAAAAGATTGAAAAAATCATTCTCTCACAACCAATGATGAAGGATTAAACTCCCATGTCTTCTTCCTTACTATTGTTCAGTGTTCTTCCTCACCCATCCCCACCCCTGTAATATTAGTTCCCTATTCCACATCCTGTCTCTTCCTTTCCCCTGCATGCCCTGCCTCCCCCCTTTCTCCACCCTCCCCATGTCTGTGAGAATCTCTGAGTTGCTCTGAAGCTGGGGGATTTTGTACATGTAGGGGGGTGGGGGGCATGAGAGGTAGTCAGGGGACATAAAGGTGGAGGTGCAGAGGCGAATTCAGGGGTGAGGCAGAAGAACACTGAAGATTGTGAAAGTCATGTTTAATAAGGTTATTGATGTATAAAGAAAGGCTTTCAAACAAAAATAAAAAATAGAATTATTAAGTGGGGCAATTTTACCTT